>CM038670.1:368444008-368601863 GCA_021605145.1 Aegilops bicornis
ATACGATAGCACCACCTATCGGAACCACAGAAAAAAAATCTTCGTGTCTTCAATTGCGTTTGCATACTACAATCCCATCCCTTTACTTTCTTGCAAAGTGCATGCTTTACTTTCTGCTGCTCATATACCCTTGCCATGCTTGCTTGAAATGTACTGTGTATGTTTAAACTTGTGCTAAAAACTCCACCTTAACTTGAAGTAATTAAAAACTGCTACTTTTCTTTGTTGAGGGTCTAATCACCCCCTCTAGACACCTCTTCTTGATCCTTTCAATTGGGCATCCCCAAGCTTAGGCTCTTTCCACTCCTTATTCCATAGTCCATCAAATCTTTACCCGAAACTTGAAAACTTCACAACACAAAACTCAACAAGAAAACTCTTGAGATCTGTTAGTATAAGAAACTAAATCACCACTTTTTGGTACTGTTGTGAACTCATTATTTATTTATATTGGTATAATATATAATGTATTCCAACTTCTCCATGGTTCATACCCACTGATACAACCCATAGATCATCAAAAATAAGCAAACAACACATAGAAAACACAATGTGTCAAAAACAGAACAGTCTGTAGCAATTAGAATGCTTCGAATACTTCTATAACTTTCTGAAAAATTAGGACAATGTGGGAAATTTGTATATCAATCTTTTGTAAAAAAAATCATAGTTTTTCCATGCTTCTGTGAATTTTAATAATTATGTGACTGGGTGCAAAAGTTTCTGTTTTTCAGCAAGATCAAATCAACTATCATCGTAGACCATTCCAAAGGTCTTGCTTGGCTCAAACACTAAATTAAAACACCCAAACACATCTAACCAGAGGCTAGATGACAAAGTTATTCAAAAACAGGAAGAAAAAAGCAATAACAAAAATAAAATTGGGTTGCCTCCCAACAAGCGCTATTGTTTAATGCCCCTAGCTAGGCATAAAACATAGATCTAGGTACTGTCATCTTTGGTATGCGATTCCTCAATTGCACCTTTGGGCCTTGTAGGAGGTTCTTTACTCTTATCGATAATCACACTCCTTGGTAGGAAATCAAGAAATTCATTTGTAACAAAAGGTTCCTTCACGATATTAATAAAGCTAGGGTGGACACTTATCATCTTAAGATCTTCGTTCTCCCCACTAGATGATCTCCCTTTATTTTTAGGAACATAAATACACTTGGCTTCCTTTCTGGAAGGGAAATTTGGAGTAGTTTTAACAGAGGCAAAGGCGGAACCCAAGTTGGTAATAATATTTTCTAACTTACAATTCTAGTAGGCCCTTGATCTATCTTTTCATTAACTATGGGTTATTTTTCCTTTAAATTTTTAAAAGTAACTCCTACCTTTTATCCATATTGAGCAATATGATTATGAATCTTTTTATCTAGGTTTTCAATGAGATCTACAGTAGCAATTTTATTCTCAATAATATCAAGTCTTTGCATCACATGTTCCAAAGTTAAAACAGTTTCATTGACCATAAGAGGTGGTGAGCCTACCAAATCTATCATAGCATTATAAGCATCCAAAGTGTGTCTCCCCAAGAAATTCCCCCAGTAATGGTATCTAGAACATATCTATTCCAAGGAGTAACACCCACGTAAAAATTACGAAGGAGAACGGTAGTAGATTGCTTACGATTAGATCTATTTTGAGCATAACAAATTCTATACCAAGCATCTTTAAATTTTCTCCCTCCTTTTGCTTAAAAATTTAGAACCTCGCTTTTGGGAGTACTAGGCATGGTATAAGGACTACCCATGAAAGTAAATTAAGCGATCTAGCACATGAGCAACGAAGAGGCAAACAAAAAGACGAACGAAAGAAGGGCGAATAAAAAGGAAAATCTTTTTGTATTTTTCTGAAATCATTTTATAAGTGGGGGAGAGGAAAACGAGAGGCCAATGGAAAATACTATAATGCAAGAGATGGGAGTTTATGGTGGGTACTTGGTAGGCTTGAAGATCTCCTAGGCAATGGCGCGATAAATTCTTCCTTCTACTTCTTCAGCTTGCGTTGGTTTTTCCCTTGAAGAGGAAAGGGTGATATAGCAAAAAGTATTTCCCTCAGTTGAAAACCAAGGTATCAATCCAGTAGGAGAAACAAGCAAGTCCCCAATCTATGCACCTGCACAAACAATCAAACACTTGCACCCAACGCGATAAAGGGGTTGTCAATCCCTTCTCGATCACTTGCAAAGGTGAGATCTGGTAGAGATAGATATAAAAGATCACTAAAACGTAAAACAAAATAAAAGTAAATAAATTGCAGTGAAATATTTTTGGTATTTTTGGTATATAGATCCGAAAATATATGATGGAAAATAGACCCGGGGGCCATAGGTTTCACTAGAGGCTTCGCTCTTAAAGGCAAATAATACGGTGGGTGAACAAATTGCTGTCGAGCGATGGATAGAAAAGCGCAAAGTTATGACGATATCCAAGGCAATGATTATGAATATAGGCATCACATCCGTGTCAAGTAGACCGACTCCTACCTGCATTACTACTATTACTCTACACATCGGCCGCTATCCAGCATGCATCTAGAGTTTTAAGTTCATAAGAACAGAGTAATGCCTTGAGCAAGATGACATGATGTAGAGGGATAAAATCAAGCAATATGATGAAAACCCCATCTTTTTACCCTTGATGGAAAAAATACAAATACGTGCCTCGCTACCCCTACTTTGTCACTAGGTGAGGACACCGCAAGATTGAACCCAAAATAAGGACCTCTCCCGTTGCAAGAAAAACCAATCTAGTTGGCCAAACCAAACCAATAATTCAAAGAGAAATACAAAGATATTAAATCATGCATATAAGAATTCAGAGAAGATTCAAATAATAATCATAGATAATCCGATCATAAATCCATAATTAATCGATCTCGACAAACACACCACAAAAGAAGATTACATTGGATAGATCTCCAAGAACATCGAGGAGAACATTGTATTGAAGATCAAAGAGAGTGAAGAAGTCATCTAGCTACTAGCTATGGACCCTAGGTCTTTGGTAAACTACTCACGCTTCAACGGAGGGGCAATAGAGTTGATGTAGATGCCCTCCATGATCGAATACCCCTCCGGTAGGATGCCAGAAAAGGCCCCAAGATGGGATCTCACGAGAACATAATGTTACAGCGGCAGAAAAGTATTTTGGTGGACGCTTCTGGTCATTTGGGAATATTTGGGAATTTATAGGCCAAGAATTAGGGTAAGAAGAGCTTTGAGGTACCCACAAGCTAGGGGCGCCCTCCTAGGGCGCGCTCAGAAGGCTTGTGGCCTCCTCGAGACTCTTCTGACTTCATCTCCAAGTCCTACGTGTAGCGACCCGACCTCAGACGGTCAAGCCTCTGTGTTTCTGTGCCATCCATGGATCAGTATGCTGGCACACACAGTACATCAATGTATATATCAAAGTGCAATCGCATGTATAAATAACGTAAAACTGATATATACCTCATAAGTCACAGCGGAAACAAATAGTCGGGTATGGAGTCCCATCAACGCCATCGGCGGGTTGGGTGTAGACCGTAACCACTGTACCATACTCTTACTCGTCGGAAGAAAGTATACGCAACATGATACGTTGCAGCCGTGTAGGTCAGTACATTGAATGTACCGGCAAGATCACAACATGAGAAAACATATGATAAAACTATACTATATGCAATATGGCTTTGTGGCTCTGTGTCTGAGTTTTGTTTGCGTAAAAGCTGATTTATTTTCCCTACATCAAAGGAATAAATGAAGTCTGTACTATGGAGTTTTCTATCATGACATGGTTCCGTAACCCGATGTCTCATAGCCCAAAATCATCATAAGTTGCCCACAATTAAGTTATCAATCCGGTGTTGAGAGTTCGAGATAGATCCAAGTCCGGATGCTCAAATTGTCCATAACCGGGACACGGCTAATCGATTAGGTTTTAACCCTCTGCAGAGGTTTGTACACTTTACCCGCAAGATTCGATCGCTCTCTTTACGTTCTCGCACTTCAGGGTGTTTGAGAACAAGATGACCGAAACATGGTCTTCCGAAGAGTTCCTCTGACCACTATCCGGTGCTCATCCAATCCTACCGTAGTTCTACATTTGCTAGCACCGTCCCAGCCAGAGTCACAACTAAGGTCAACCAAGCCAGAGCCCATAGTGACTTGCGGTTGCACATGTAAGCTTCCGGGCATGAAGTATTCTTTCGTCTCTTTGAGTCTGTGTGAAGCTTTCCGCAAGATGTCATGGCGCTTCTCCATGCATCCCAGCCAACCACTGGTTTCTCCAGGGTGCCCGTCAACCGTCCTTCACCCAGTAGTGTGTATTGAATTCTTGTCTCGAGTCTTGAAATCTTGAGGCCTTGAAAATCCAGTCCTTGCAGATGCCATCATGGAGTTGTCGTCATTGACGTAGAGTCCTCCTTCTTCACACCACTCTCAAGCACTCATACCAACCCCGTCTACTATAGCGTAGCATTAAAATAAATGATGTCCCGGGCTTGGTAACAGGGTGATGGGTTCCTACCTCATGCATACTACTCAACTACAAGAATTCAGTATCACTACTGGAGAGTTGTTACAAAGATGCCACTAAATTCAATAAAAACATAGGTATGAAGGCATGGTCAAAGTGAACTTGCCTGGTAAGTTGATGAAGATAACAACACTCTCGAATAATGACTTGGTAGAACTATTCGCCACTCCGTTGAAAATCTATATAGTCAAACATAGCATTCATATAAGCAAACATCCTAGCAAACAATTCTAACACTCATAATAAAACCAACAAATAAAAATGCAAATCAAGGGACACCAAATAAAAATAAAGGAAAACTACACAACAAAACTACTAAAGAAAACTCTAAGACATAACACAAAATAGTTTTGTCCTAAGTAAAACTTAACCAAGAAAATACTAAACTAATAAACTAACAGAAAATACAAAGTAAAACAACTAAGTTAACAGAAGCTATTTTTTTCCATAAAATTTTATTTGCAAAAAGAAACAAATAAAAGCTTTTATGAAACACTAACTATGACCTAAACAAGTTTTCTATACAAAACTAAATAAAATAATTTTTTTTAAATAAAATTTTCTTTTGTTGACTAACAGAAACAAAACTAAATTTGTCAAAAGTGACAAAAGGAAATAATTAAAAAAAATTAAAACTATAAAGAAAAGGTTAAAACAAAAGTAAAACTAAAACAGTATTGTTTTGACTAAAACTCTAATTTAAAATAACTAAAATAAATTACTTCCTGCTACTGGATAGACAAAACAATAACAAAACCGTAGCAAAAAGAATCAATCAAAATATTTTATAAAACTCAAAAATCTGGCCAAAATAGGGATTTGAATAAATTTCATCAAAAAGATTTTAAACTACTCAAATTTGAAATATAATGGCACTACCAGAAACTTCAAGAAAATTTGAACCTAATGCAAAAGAATCACTCAATTTGGATCTAAAACATAAAAATTATAAGTGATCTAAAATTGAAACTATTTCTGCTTTTTAACAAAACGAAAATAAACAAGCTGGCAGGTACTACGCGTCGGCGCTACTCATCGGGCCTAGCGTTAGGCGATGCAACGCTAAACTACGCTTGGCGAGACCTAAAATAAACGTGCATGCTGCGTTTAATTAATAGAAAACCGACGAACCGGTTCGATCTAAACCGAACTAAAATCGTAAACTAAAACCAATATAAACCAAAATAAAACCTATCTATTCGTGGATCTAATCTAAGCTGTTGGATTAGGATCGGACGATGATGACGAGGAGTGGAGCTCACCTTGGCGGTTGCGCAGGCGAGAGGCAGGGAAGGCGACGCATGGCAGCGTCGAGGCGTCGGTGGTGGTCGCTCCCCAACGGTCCTTGGACTCAAGCGAAGACACCAGGGGTGCAGAACATCGAGGCGCCTCATGGGCGGTCGTGGTGGAGCTTGGGGTCGTCGAGCGGAGTGAGGCGAGGCAATGGCGGCCAGCGGCGCTCGTGTATGGTCGAGGATGGCGTTCCGGGCATCAGCGAGCTCGGGGTAGTCGCCGGGGTGGTGCAGTACATGACGTCGAAGATGATGGTGGCGATGGGAGTGGCCAGGGAGGTCGGAGTGGAAGGGGAGGGCGGCAATGGTGCGGTGGCCGAGGCGGATTCCGGCGAGATCGGATCAGGGTGAAACGACCACGGGAGATCGTGAATTTTGCGAAAATCGAATGAGCAGGAGGTGAGGATATTTATAGGGAGGTGGCGTCTTGCGAGAACAGCGAATCGAGCGAATCCCGCGAGGATTTGGATTGGCGAGAACGAACTGCGTCTTGCGTCTGAGGATTCGGGCGTGGCTTGAGGAAGAAGAAGACAGGCGGGCGATCGGGTAGTGGGACCCAGCGGTCAGCGGCACAAGGCGAGCGAGGAGGAAGCGGTCGACCGCGGCGAAGGGGCTTCGGGCATGCGCGTGGCTGTTGGGCCAGCCTGGCGCGTAGATGGGCCGAGGGAGAGGGAGAGGGGGAGATGGGCCTCCGGGGCTTCGGGCGTTTGCATTTTTTTTATAAAACATAGACAATAAAACAAACACAAATAAATAAATAAATAATATTATATAGACATATAATATATCACAATTTTCGGAAAAAGATTTCCTACAACATGGACTCTTTTTCAAGTTCAAATAAAATCCTCAAAAATTTACAAAACTCAAATAGTGTTGCTGTTGCAATAAAACCCAACAAAAATCATTTTTAAAACACCAAAATGATTTCAAAATTATTTTCTCATTATTTTCCGTTGAAGGGAATCATTTTACCCTTATTCCCATTTATTTATTTTTGGGAGAAAGATAATTTGAATAAAATCCAAATAATTCCAAATTGAAAGGGGATTTTAAAATACTTCCAAATGACTTTCAGTTTGATTCTTTTTAACTTCCAACTCATATTTCATGTAATCCGAAGAAGTCATTTTATCTTCCCTCATGAAAATCATAGAGTTGCATAAAGTTTCTGAATTTGAAATATTTCCAAACAGAATTCAAATCTTTTCAAAACCCTTTTCATTTATTTAAATGGAAGAAGTCATATCATTTTCTCTCTAGGGTTTTGTGTTTGAATTGAATTTGAATTCGTGGATATCAAAAGGCAAAGTGAAAGTCGGGGAAAGTCATTTCATTCCCTCTCATTCAACTTTCAAAAAAAAAAGTTTCAAATTCCACTCAATTTCATTCAATCAATCATACAACAAACAATCAATCAATCAAAACTATTTATTTATTATAACATTCCAAAATTTAGAATTTTGGGATGTTACAAACCTTCCACACTTAAAATGAATCTCGTCCTCGAGATTTGAAGAGGCTAGCAAGAAAGGGTTAGGGGTTGGGGGTCTTCTAGCAAATGTTTTGGTCGGAACGGTCAGGGGTGCTACCACACTTAAAAACAACGTTACGGTTCCAATAAACTCCGATACTTCCTCTGGAGTGCCGACAATATATGTCTCTTCACATATCTTACAATAGCTCCTTCATTAACGCTCTTCTGTCAGAAGCATAGCGTTTTCCTCAAAATCTTGGGTCGGTTCATCAAAGTTGAAGTTCGTCCGAGACTGGATCTTCTTAGCTGATAGGTCTGTGTCCATTCTAGACAACTATCAAAATACTCATGGTGGTCTACCATTAATGGTTTCTGCAGAAAAAGGGCCTTGGCTTCATTCTCCTTGTATAATCTACGATTGGCAACAAGCGCCATGTACATGGGTTTATCATCATACCATTCTAAGGCTTAAGCAAGGCTTCAACGAGCGTCGTCACTTTACTATGGGTAAGTCTCTCAGATTTACCATTCCAAATAGCAAGAGCGAATGATACGAGTAAGTCGGTATGGTGATCAATCCATTCCGCACCCAGATCATTACCTTGTATAAGGTTTAGCGAATCTCGTATTTCTAACACTCGGGCATCCTCACAAGCTTTGCAAAATTTCTCTCGTCCTTGAACTGGGTTCGAGTAAATCCATTGATTCTGCAAGCTGAACAAAACATCTATCGTTCTTCACAACTCTCAGGTTTTTGCGTAACCTCCTACGAAACGTATGCTGATTGAATCACCGATTCTTCCAAATTTCTTCCTCCAGGGAGTACTTGATCCTTATTAATTCCTGGGCCTATGGGTTGTGGGCCCACTTCAATACTTGCATAGCTTTAACTCATCATTGGAGTTACAATTGTTCCATATTTCAACATTACATCTCATTTAAATCCAATATTACTTCATTCCTTCATACTCCTGAGGTAACCAAAATATTAGAATACAACTCATACTTATTTTATCCAAACTCCAATCTTTGGGACACATTTCCCTTTCCATAAATTAAATGTTCTCATAGGGTACTGCCACCCTTAAGGTGAAATGCACAATTTTACCCATAAAACCATATTTCTCATATCCTCGAAAATGGTCAACATCTGTGTTCATAGCGTAACAACTCATACAATTCAACATATGGAATTAGGACACTTTAAATTTATTGATTTCATGAATCCATTACAAACTCGAGCACCCATTACATAACTCAACTCATCGAACTCATGAAAATGAAATTGCTTTCTACTACTCTTGTTTCCAATATCAAAATTCCAACTACTCAACTCCAGCTTTCATCTTGTCGGGACATTTAGTAGCATAATGTCCTGCTTCCTTGCAATGAAAACAAATAACTTTCGATAAGTCTTTGGGCTTCTTGGAGATGGTGTCTACTCTTTGGGTTCTTGGCTTCTTCTCTGGACATTTACCAGCGTAATGACCTAAATCCTTGCACCTATAACAAGTGATATTACTCAGGTCCTTCTCTACAGAAATTGGGTTGTTCTGGGGATGCCTTCGTTTCCTCTTCCTGGATTTCTCCGTAATGTTCAGGGATTCTATTTCCCGAGGGTCAAACTTCACGTCTGCTGTCGGGAAGTCTCTGAGATACTCTTGGCTTTCCTTTGTGCAATACTGGGAAAATGTCCTGTGTCTCCACATGAATAGCAAGCATGAGCGTAGAATCTATTTAGGCCTTCTCCATCAGGGTCTTCAATAACTTCCTTCATCACGAATTCTTCTAAACTTTCCCTAAGGGCTTCTTTTTTATGCTTGATAATTTCTTGTACAATGGGGTAAATCTGACATTGAGCAGGGTAGTGCGTAGTTCCTTCACACAGAAACAAGTAACCTGCCCAATCGGGCATTCTTGGTGAGTGATTTTCCTCACAATGAGGGCATCCATCCTTGTGTTCCTCCCCGGTGTGTCCTATTTCTCCATAAATCTTGCGAGCACAAGGTTTATTTCTTGGTGTATCATGGTGCTTCCGGATAAGGCGAGATCTTGTCAGTAATCTTCTTGAATTCTTCCCAAGTCTTTGCTCCATTCCATCCTGTATAGCTTGATGCATACGCCACCATGTTGCAGCACTTCCTTCAAAGTACTGAAGAGCGTACGATACTTCATTCTTCCTTGAAACCAAATTGCTCCCGAAGTGATTCTTCATGTTCCGAATCCATAGCTCTGCCTCCGATTGAGTCTTCGGTCCAGAGAATATCAGTCCAACTTCATTCATCATCTATGGGGTCCAAAAGTTTTGGGATGAGATATGAGAGAGGTGGGGAGGGATACACACAATACAAACAATAATTTTTTTAAAAACGGGTTTTACTTTGTGGCTGTCGGAAAACATCAAACAAATGACAGCTCACAAATCGCCGCATCTAACATAAGTGTGTAACAGGGGTTTGGTCTTCTAAAGGTCAAATAATTCTTCAGATCCTTCAAGTCTTCGGAGTCTTCAACTGTTGTAGCTTCAATTCTTCTAATACGTGGTGAAATCCTCTTTACTCTGAAGTGGTCATCAGTTCTCCGATATCTAATCCTTCTTGGAGCGTCTTCAGTTGATCCTTCGGGTGATCAAAGGATGTGGTATATTCTAACTATTTGAGGTAAGGATGCTATTTGATAAAATCAGAAAAGATGAGAAGTAAAGGATCTGTTTGAAAGTTTTAGAGATTTTTGGTCCTAGGGGCTTTCCGGTTTCTAGGGTCACGTCCTACAGTCAACATGTGCTCTGATACCATATCTGTAGTGACACGACCTCAGACGGTCAAGTCTCTGTGTATTTGTGCCATCCCTGGATCAGTATGCCAGCACACACAGTACATCAATGTATATATCAAAGTGCAATCACATGTATAAATAACGTAAAACTGATATATACCTCATAAGTCACAGCGGAAACAAATAGTCGGGTATGGAGTCCCAACAACACCATCGGCAGGTTGAGTGTAGACCGTAACCCTGTACCATACTCTTACTCGTGGGAAGAAAGTATCTGCAACATGATATGTTGCAGCCGTGTAGGTCAGTACATTGAATGTACCGGCAAGATCACAATAAGAGAAAACAGATGATAAAACTATACTATATGCAATATGGCTTTGTGGCTCTGTGTCTGAGTTTTGTTTGCGTAAAAGCTGATTTATTTTCCCTACATCAAAGGAATAAATGAAGTCTGTACTATGGAGTTTTCTATCATTACATTGTTCCGTAACCCGATGTCTCATAGCCCAAAATCATCATAAGTTGCCCACAATTAAGTTATCAATCCGGTGTTGAAAGTTCCGAGATAGATCCAAGTCCAGATGCTCAAATTGTCCGTAACCGGGGACACGACTAATCGATTAGGTTTTAACCCTCTGTAGAGGTTTGTACACTTTACCCGCAAGATTCGATCCTTCTCTTTAGGTTCTCGCACTTCAGGGTGTTTGAGAACAAGATGACCGAAACATGGTCTTCCGAAGAGTTCCTCTGACCACTGTCCGGTGCTCATCCAATCCTACCGTAGTTCTACATCTACTAGCACCGTCCCAGCCAGAGTCACAACTAAGGTCAACCAAGCCAGAGCCCATAGTGACTTGCGGTTGCACAGGTAAGCTTCCGGGCATGAAGTATTCTTCCGTCTCTTTGAGTCAGGTGAAGCTTTCCGCAAGATGTCATGGCGCTTCTCCATGCATCCCGGCCAACCACTGGTTTCTCCAGGTGCCCACAACCGTCCTTCACCCAGAGTGTGTATTGAATTCTCGTCTCGAGTCTTGAAATCTTGAGGCCTTGAAAATGCAGTCCTTGCAGATGCCATCATGGAGTTGTCGTCATTGACGTAGAGTCCTCCTTCTTCACACCACTCGAGCACTCATACCAACCCGTCTACTATAGCGTAGCATTAAAATAAATGACGTCCGGGCTTGGTAACAGGGTGATGGGTTCCTACCTCATGCATACTACTCAACTACAAGAATTCAGATTACCACTCTTTGGAGAGTTGTTACAAAGATGCCACTAAATGCAATAAAAACATAGGTATGAAGGCATGGTCAAAGTGAACTTGCACAGTAAGTTGATGAAGATAACAACACTCTCGAATAATGACTTGGTAGAACTATTCGTCACTCCATTGAAAATCTATATAGTCAAACATAGCATTCATATAAGCAAACATCCTAGCAAACAATTCTAACACTCATAATAAAACCAACAAATAAAAATGCAAATCAAGGGACACCAAATAAAAACAAAGGAAAACTACACAACAAAACTACTAAAGAAAACTCTAAGACATAACACAAAATAGTTTTGTCCTAAGTAAAACTTAACCAAGAAAATACTAAACTAATAAACTAACAGAAAATACAAAGTAAAACAACTAAGTTAACGAAGCTATTTTTTCCATAAAATTTTATTTGCAAAAAAGAAACAAATAAAAGCTTTTATGAAACACTAACTATGACCTAAACAAGTTTTCTATACAAAACTAAATAAAATAATTTTTTTAAATAAAATTTTCTTTTGTTGACTAACAGAAACAAAACTAAATTTGTCAAAAGTGACAAAAGGAAATAATTAAAAAAAATTAAAACTATAAAAAAAAGGTTAAAACAAAAGTAAAACTAAAACAGTATTGTTTTGACTAAAACTCTAATTTAAAATAACTAAAAATAAATTACTTCCTGCTACTGGATAGACAAAACAATAACAAAACCGTAGCAAAAAGAATCAATCAAAAATATTTTATAAAACTCAAAATACGGCCAAAATAGGGATTTGAATAAATTTCATCAAAAAGATTTTAAACTACTCAAATTTGAAATATAATGGCACTACCAGAAACTTCAAGAAATTTTGAACCTAATGCAAAAAGAATCACTCAATTTGGATCTAAAACATAAAAATTATAAGTGATCTAAAATTGAAACTATTTCTGTTTTTTTTTTAACAAAACGAAAATAAACAAACTGGCAGGTACTACGCGTCGCGCTACTACTGGGCCTAAGCAGTGGGCGATGCAACGCTAAACTACGCTTGGGCGAGACCTAAAATAAACGTGCATGCGCGTTTAATTAATAGAAAACCGACGAACCGGTTCGATCTAAACCGAACTAAAATCGTAAACTAAAACCAATCTAAACCAAAATAAAACCTATCTATTCGTGGATCTAATCTAAGCTGTTGGATTAGGATCGGACGATGATGACGAGGAGTGGAGCTCACCGCGGCGGTTGCGAGGCCGGAGACGGGGAAGACGACCGCGGCAGCGTCAGGCGTCGGTGGTGGTCGCTCCCCCAACGGTCCTTGGACTCAGGCGAAGACACCAGGGGGTGCAGAACATCGAGGGCGCCTCATGGGCGGTCGTGGTGGAGCTTGGGGTCGTCAGAACGGAGTGAGGCGAGGCAATGGCGACGGCGGCGCTCGTGTATGGTCGAGGATGGCGTTCCGGGCATCAGCGAGCTCGGGGTAGTCGCCGGGGTGGTGCAGTACATGACGTCGAAGATGATGGTGGCGATGGGAGTGGCCAGGGAGGTCGGAGTGGAAGGGGAGGGCGGCAATGGTGCGGTGGCCGAGGCGGATTCAGCGAGATCGGATCGGGTGAAACGACCACGGGAGATCGTGAATTTTGCGAAAATCGGATGAGCAGGAGGTGAGGGATATTTATAGGGAGGTGAGCGTGCGCGAGGGGCAACGAATCGAGCGAATCCCGCGAGGATTTGGATTGGTAGGAATGAACTCGTGCGCGTGCAGGATTCGGGCGTGGCTTGAGGAAGAAGAAGACGCGGGCGGGGCGATCGGGTAGTGGGACCTAGCGGTCAGCGGCACAAGGCGAGCGAGGAGGAAGCGGTCGACCCATGGCGAAGGGCTTGGCATCTGGCGTGGCTGCTGGGCCAGCCTGGCGCGTAGATGGGCCGAGGGGAGGGAGAGGGGAGATGGGCCTCAAGGGCTTGAGCGTTTGCATTTTTTTTATAAAACATAGACAATAAAACAAACACAAATAAATAAATAAATAATATTATATAGACATATAATATATCACAATTTTCGGAAAAAGATTTCCTACAAAATGGACTCTTTTTCAAGTTCAAATAAAATCCTCAAAATTTACAAAACTCAAATAGTGTTGCTGTTGCAATAAAACCCAACAAAATCATTTTTAAAACACCAAAATGATTTCAAAATTATTTTCTCCTAATTTTCCGTTGAAGGGAATCATTTTACCCTTATTCCCATTTATTTATTTTAGGAGAAAAATAATTTGAATAAAATCCAAATAATTCCAAATTGAAAGGGGATTTTAAAATACTTCCAAATGACTTTCAGTTTGATTCTTTTTAACTTCCAACTCATATTTCATGTAATCTGAAGAAGTAATTTTATCTTCCCTCGTGAAAATCATAGAGTTGCATAAAGTTTCTGAATTTGAAATATTTCCAAACGGAATTCAAATCTTTTCAAAACCCTTTTCATTTATTTAAATGGAAGAAGTCATATCATTTTCTCTCTAGGGTTTTGTGTTTGAATTGAATTTGAATTCGTGGATATCAAAAGGCAAAGTGAAAGTCGGGGAAAGTCATTTCATTCCCTCTCATTCAACTTTCAAAAAAAAGTTTCAAATTCCACTCAATTTTACTCAATCAATCACACAACAAACAATCAATCAATCAAAACTATTTATTTATTATAACATTCCAAAATTTAGAATTTTGGGATGTTACACTACGTGTGTCTTCTGGTCCAAGAAAAATCATCGCGAAAGTTTCATGCCGTTTGGACTCCGTTTGATATTCCTTTTCTGTAACTCAAAAACAAGGAAAAACAGAAACTGGCACTGGGCTCTATGTTTATAAGTTAGTCCAAAAAATAATGTAAAATAGCATATTAATGCATATAAAACATCCAAAAAAGATAAGATAATAGCATGGAACAATAAAAAATTATAGATACGTTGGAGACGTATCACTACCCATCGGCAGCTATTGCTGGTCGCCGTTGCCGCCACCCCACCGTCTGCCGCCATGGCCGCCACAGCACCGTCGAAAGCCAGGGCCATCACCCGATCCCCTACCGTGGCCCGAAGGCGAGAGGTGGCCTTCATGGCCGCCACCCCACTATTGGCCACCGTGGCCATCATCGCTTCGCCACCACGGCTCGAAGGCGGGAGGTGGCCGTCGTGGCCGCCACCTGAGGTAGCTGCAACTACGTTAGTATTTCCCCGGAGAGGGAGGGATGATGTAGCACAGCGACGGTAGGTATTTCCCTCAGTAATTGAACCAGTAGGAGAACCAAGCAACAGAACGTAAACAGCACCTGCACACAAAAAAACAACACCTCGCAACCCGACGAGTTAAAGGGGTTGTCAATCCCTTCCAGGGTACGACGCCCCAAGATAGGCAAGCGGACGTGAGATAAATTGTAGTAGATTGATAGATTGAACGCCAAATAAAATAAATAAAGATAAAACACAACAAGGTATTTTTGTATTTTTTGGTTTAATAGATCTGAATAAAAATGCAAAGGAAAAGTAGATCGCAAGGCAAATATATGAGAAAGAAGATCCGGGGCCGTAGGTTTCACTAGTGGCTTCTCTCGAGAAAAATAGCAAACGATGGGTAAACAAATTACTGTTGGGCAATTGATAGAACTTCAAATAATTATGACGATATCCAGGCAATGATCATTACATAGGCATCATGTCCAAGATTAGTAGACCGACTCCTGCCTGCATCTACTACTATTACTCCACACATCGACCGCTATTCAACATGCATATGGTGTATTAAGTTCATGGAAAAACGGAGTAATGCAATAAGAACGATGACATGATGTAGACAAGATCCGTTTATCTATATGGCGGTAGATATATATCTCGTCTTTATCCTTAGTAGCAATGATACATACGTACCGTTTCCCTTTGTGTCACTGGGATCGAGCACCGTAATATCGAACCCACTACCGGGCACCTCTTCCCATTGCAAGACAAATAGATCAAGTTGGCCCAACAAAACCCAAATATCGAAGAAGAAATACGAGGCTATAAGAGATCAAAGAAACTCAAATAACTTTCATGGATATAAAAAGATATGACTGATCATAAACTCGAAATTCATCAGATCCCAACAAACACACCGCAAAAGAGTTACATCATATGGATCTCCAAGAGACCATTGTATTGAGAATTCAGCGTGAGAGAGAGAGAGATAGAGAGAGAGAGAGAGATAGAGAGAGATCCATCTAGCTACTAACTACGGACCCGAAGGTCTACAAGGAACTACTCACGCATCATCGGAGAGGCACCAATGGAAGTGGTGAACCCCTCCGTGATGGTGTCTAGATTGGGTCTGGTGGTTCTGGACTCTGCGGCGGCTGGATGAACATTTCGTCGATGCTTTTAGGGTTTCTGGAATATTGTGGTATTTATAGAGCAAAGAGGCGGTCCGGGGGCACCCGAGGTGGGCACAACCCACCAGGGCGCGCCTGGGACTCCTGGCACGCCCTGGTGGGTTGTGCCCCCCTTGGGGCACCCCCAGGTGCAACCAGGGCCCATTGCATTCCTTCTGGCCCATAAAAAATCATCGTGGAGTTTTGTGGCATTTGGACTCCGTTTGATATTGATTTCCTGTGATGTAAAAAACATGAAAAAAACAACAACTGGCACTTGGCACTATGTGAATAGGTTAGTACCAAAAAATGATATAAAATGACTATAAAATGATTATAAAACATCCAAGATTGATAATAAAACAGCATGGAACAATAAAAAATTATAGATACGTTGGAGACATATCAGCATCCCCAAGCTTAACTCCTACTCGTCCTCGAGTAGGTAAGTGATAAAAACAGAATTTTTGATGTGGAGTGCTATTCATCAAGTCATATAATATTCTTTTTCTTTATAGCATGGACATTTGGACTTTTATGTCATTCAAAGCAATAGTCTAGTTTTGACATAATATTTTAGATACTCAAGCATATCAACAAGCAACCATGTCTTTCAAAATATCAACACTAAAATAAGTTATCCCTAGCCCATCATGCTCAAACATTGATCCATTCATGAAACACACTCGAATATTAACTACACCCAATACTTAAGCACGATCATATTGCCTCCTAGTTGTGCTTTTTATGAGAAAAGATGGAGACTCAAATTTCAAAATAAAAATTGCATAAAGTAAAAGAAAGGCCCTTCGCAGAGGGAAGTAGGGATTTGTAGAGGTGCCAGAGCTCAAAGCAAAAAATTTGAGATAAAAACATTTCGGGAGGTGTATCCATCCCACAAACGAAAATGACTCAGAGTTACGAACACTTGACATGCTAGATATGCCATAGGCGGTTCCCAAACAGAAAATAAAGTGTATTCCTTTTTCCACCATTCGTTCACTTTCCATGGCTAGACGTATCCACGGGTGCCCTCCATACCAACACTTTCCAAGGAATTTATTATTTGACAACATAAAGTAAATTAATTTTTGCATTTCGGGACTGGGCATCCCTAAGACCTTTGCCTTACTCTCATGCAATGACAAGTGAATAAACACTCATCTTGATAATAACACATCTAGCATGGAAAATATTAGCCACCCGTTACCGTTCCGCGAGCGAAACAAACACACAAAAGAGAAGTTTATTTTGAAAATTATAGATGGCACATGCAAATTTGCTTGGAACAGCAAAAGAATACCGCATATAGGTAGATATAGTGGACTCATGTGGCAAAACTGGTTTAAAGGATTTTGGATGCACAAGTAGAGGTCATACTTAGTGCAAAATGAAGGCGAGCAAAAGATTGGGAAGCGACCAACCAAGAAACGAATAATCTCATAAGCAAGCATTAAGCATAATTAACACCGAATAATGCACCACAAGTAGGACATAATTTTCATTGCATGATTATTGACTTTCGTGCATGCATAGGGAATCACAAACCTTAACACCAATATTCTTACTAGAGCACAATTACTCATCCACATAACTCACATATCACATCATCATATCTCAAAACTATTACTAAGAATCAAGTTTATATTGTCCAATGATCTTCATGACATTTTCCTTTTCTTTAACCTTCTTGTATATCTATCACTTTGGGACTAATTTTATGTGTTGCTTTTCATAAGCTCAAACAAATATAAGTGAAGATCATGAGCATAACAAATTTTCTTTCTCCCAAAATAATTTAAGAGAAGCAAGAGAGAATTTCTTCAAAATTTTACTAACTCTCAAATAAATCTAAGTGAAGCAAGAGAGCATTCTTCAAAAATATTAAGCACACCGTGCTAAAAAAGATATAAGTGAAGCACTAGAGCAAGTCCTAGCTCATAAAAGAGTTAAGTGAAGCATAGAGAGCAATTCTAACAAGTCATGATATAATTTTGGCTCTCTCAAATAGGTGTGTCCAGAAAGGATTGATGACTTAAAACACAAAATAAAACAAGCAAAGACACATATCATACAAGACGCTCCAAGCAAAACACATATCATGTGACAAATAAAAATATAGCCTCGAGTAAAATACCGATAGTTGTTGGAAGAAAGCGGGGATGCCACTCGGGGGCATCCCCAAGCTTAGTTGGTTGCTAATTATTGGTTAATAGCTTGGGATGCCGGGGTATCCCCAAGCTTAGGTTCTTACATCCTTCCTTCATCCATCGTAAGATAACTCAAAACTTGAAAACTTCAATCACACGAAACTCAACAAAACTTTCGTGAGATCCGTTAGTGTAAGAAAAATAAACCACTACTATAAGTGATGTATCAAACCAATTATTATTTTGCTTTTGTATTATATCTACTGTATTCCAACTTTTCTATGGCAAAAACTCATCAAAGAAAGCCATAGAGCCATCAAAATAAGCACACAACACAAAGAAAACATAATCTGTCAAAACAAAATAGTCTTTAGCAATCTGACTTTTGCGAATACTTCTTGAACTCCAAAAATTCTACAAAAATGGGACGACCAGGGTAATTTGTTTATTAATCTTCTGAAAAAAAAGAATCAGAGCAAAAGCTCTTTCCTGTGATTTATAAAAATCATTTTCGTGAGCGCAAAGTTTCTGTCTTTTTCAGCAAGATCAAACAACTATCACCCAAGAAGATCCTATAGGCTTTACTTGGCACAAACACTAATTAAAACACAATCATAACAGTAGCATAATTGTGCTAACACTCAAGAATAGAAATAAAAATAAAATTTATTCGTTGGGTTGCCTACGAACAAGTGTTATAGTTTTACGCCCTTAGCTAGGCATAAAGCAAGGATCTAAGTTTTGTCATCCTTCTTCTTCTTAATTTTCTTGGGGATGTTTTTATCAGGAGGTTTTGTAAACACAACATAAAATATATTATCCATAGAAACTTTAGCATTCCTTAGTTGATTTTCATCATAACCCCTTTGATTTCCCACTACAATCCAAGAATAGTGTTGATTAACATTATTAAAAACTTGTTGGATTATATCTAGAACGAGGACCTCCTTTTTAAGATTCTCATCAAAGATCTTATTATCCCCAAGAAAATGCGTTAGTGCATAGTAACTATTGTAAAGAATTTCATTAATCATGGGGTTTTCACGATTCATACCATAAAAGTCAAAGATTTCCCTAGCTTCCCGAATTATGTAGTCAAACTCGTTCATGAGAACGAGGGTGGCCAACTTTTTGGCTCTAGGATTCTTTATTTCGGGATGCTCAAAAAACAATCTTTGCAAAGTAGGATGAGTGTGGATAAATTTGCTTTCAAGTTTCAAAACTAGTGCTGAAATAGCATCCGCATAAGATCTAGTAGTTTTAAGTATCGGAGCATCATCAAGACTTAGATTCCCAACACAATTGAAAAATTCTTGGATACGTTCTTTTCCCATAACATTCCCTTGCCCCAAGATAAAAGTTTTAGCATCTAGATTGCATGTACGTCCAATCTTAGGAGTCAGACCATCATCTGTTGGTGCCATACCGAAATCACTCATGATTTCAAGCAAAGGATAGATCTGGCCAGAAAACGGTGAACGAAAAAAAGAGGCGAATAAAACGGCAAATTTTTGTGAAGTGGGGAAGAGGAAAACGAGAGGCAAATGACGAATAATGTAAATTGCAAGGAGATGAGATTTGTGAATAGGAACCTGGTTATGTTGAAGATCCTCCCCGGCAACGGTGCCAGAAAATTTCCTTGATGGTAGTTGCAACTACGTTGGTATTTCCCCGGAGAGGGAGGGATGATGTAGCACACCGACGGTAGGTATTTCCCTCGGTTATTAAACCAAGGTATCGAACCAGTAGGAGAACCAAGAAACACAACATAAACAACACCTGCACAAAAACAACAACACCTCGCAACCCGACGAGTTAAAGGGGTTGTCAATCCCTTTCGGGGTACGGTGCCTCAAGATAGGCGAGCGGGCGTGAGATAAAATGTAGTAGATTGATAGATCGAACGCCAAATAAAATAAATAAAGCTAAAACACAGCAAGGTATTTTTGTATTTTTTGGTTTAATAGATCTGAATAAAAATGCAAACGAAAAGCAGACCACAAGGCAAACATATGAGAAAGAAGACCCGGGGGCCGTAGGTTTCACTAGTGGCTTCTCTCGAGAAAAATAACAAATGGTGGGTAAACAAATTACTGTTGGGCAATTGATAGAACTTCAAATAATTATGACGATATCTAGGCAATGATCATTACATAGGCATCACGTCCAAGATTAGTAGACCGACTCCTGCCTGCATCTACTACTATTACTCCACACATCGACTGCTATCCAGCATGCATCTATTGTATTAACTTCATGGAAAAACGGAGTAATGCAATAAGAACGATGACATGATGTAGACAAGATCGGTTTATCTATATGGCGGTAGATATAGATCTCATCTTTTGATCCTTAGTAGCAACGATACATACGTGTCGTTTCCCTTTCTGTCACTGGGATCGAGCGCCGTAAGATCGAAACCACTACCGGGCTCCTCTTCCCATTGCAAGATAAATAGATCAAGTTCGCCAAACAAAACCCAAATATCGGAGAATAAATACGAGGCTATATGTCGCGCCCAATATGCGACTATATCCTAAAGGAACTCAAAGGTCCCACCAAGGATAGAACCGCATATTGACACGCTTTTGCAAGGTGGATATCATTACATCATATCATTACATAATAGTTGGGGATACATACAAAGGCACACAAATGCCACATGAATACATCAAACATCATACATGAGAACAACATCCGACTACGGATGAAACACAAACAAAAACTCAAACGACATCCACCCTGCTAGTCCAGGCTGCCGACCAGGAACCTATCCCAAGATCGACGAAGAAGAAGAACTCCAAAACATGTAAACATCGCTCTCACGTCATGATCATCGCATTACCTGCACCTGCAACCGTGGTTGTAGTAATCTGTGAGCCACGAGGACTCAGCAATTCCATTACCATGGGTATCAAGACTAGCAAAGCTTAATGGGTATGGGATGGATAAGTGGTGAGGTTGCAGCAGCGACTAAGCAATGTATGGTAGCTAACTTACGAGTACAAGAGTAAGATGAGAACTACGCAAGGTCGCAAACTAGTAATGATCAATAAGTGATCCTGAACTACTTACGTTCAAACATAACCCAACCGTGTTCTCCTCTCGAACTTCCCTAAAAAGAGGCGATCAGCGATTACGCCTTGATTGGTGTATTTTAATTGAGTTTACTTCAAGTCCTCTACAACCGGATATTAACAAATTCCCATCTTCCACATAACCGCGAGCACGGCTTTCAAAAGATTAAACCCTTCAGGGGTGTCCCAACTTAGCCCATGACAAGCTCACGATCCGCGGAGACAATCCTCCATCGCGGGACCCTTCGATCAGACACGGAATCCTGGTGCACAAGACATTTCGACAATGGTAAAACTAATCCAACAAAGCCTCCCGGTGTGTCAACACCCTGATAGTAGCCGCGCGTATCTCATCTCAGGACCCAACCGGATGGGTCAGCCTACGGTATCTACCAAATACCTCAAATTTTCCCCGAGGCGGCCCCGCAGTCTGCCCGTTTAGGGCCAACACCATCAGCACTGGCCCCTCCCTGTATCTAGAAAAGAATCCTCAGGTTCATGACACCCTATGCCAATTAATTATTAGGTTCAAGTATTATTATGGCAAATGTTAAAACCAATGTTGGGCCTTGCTGGAAGAGTTTTATTCAAAGCGAACTGTCAAGAGGGCCCCATACCCCTCATCGTGTTAGGGATGCAAAATCAAGGTAACACCAGTATGACGGAAACTAGGGCAGCAGGAGTGGAACAAAACACCAGGCATAAGGCCGAGCCTTCCACCATTTACCAAGTATATAGGTGCATTAATTAAATAAGAGATATTGTGATATCCCATGATATCCATGTCCCAACATGGAACAACCTACAACTGCACCTGCAACTAGCAACGCTATAAGAGGGGCTGAGAAAAGCGGTAACATAGCCAAACAATGATTTGCTAGGATGGGTGAAAAGGTTAGAGGCTATCATGGCAATTTGGGAGACTTGATAAACAAGTGGTAGGTAGCGCGACATAGCGATAGCATCGAGACAACTAGCATAGCAAAGATAGTAGTGAGATCCAAGGTGACGGTCATCTTGCCTGAAATCCCGCTAGGAAGAAGACTGGATTCATGAAGTAGACGAACCAACGTAGTCGAACGAATCCTCACAATCGCAACGAAACCGAGAACTATCAAGAAGAACCACAACCGGAAAGAAGCAAACAACATAGTAAACAAACAAGCATAATCATGGCATGATGCCCAAACAAATATGATGCATGACCATTTTAATGAGGCATGGCATGGCAAGGTGCAACAATCAAATACTACAAGTTAAGTGGAGCTCAATATGCAATGAGTTGACGAAACACCACATTCGAATTATTTAGTTCGCTCTCGTTTATGTACCCAACAATATTAAATGTTATTAAACATGGCAAGGGATGAAGCATAATAAAACTACCTATCTAGGCAATTTAAATGGGGCCGGATATAACAAACAACAAATCCGGAAAATCCTCATGTGCAAATTTAGAATTTGTTACAGATCTGAATAAAACATTATGTTAAATTTTTTAAACAGCAAGTTAAAGTGCACCATGTTAAACCGTGCATTTTTTCACCCCATTTACATATAAAGTTTACTTAAAACGGAGCCACAGTTAATTAGATATGAAATAAACCATTTTAGCATGTCATTTATGCAAATTAATGCAAACATCAATTTTAAATATTTTAACATGGATGAAAGTTGAATATTGTGAAACTAGATAAAATTCTAAGCATTTTGCATATATAGTTTGTTTAATTTGGATGCATGCTTATTTAGCTATTAACAATGCAAAACAGTGGTATTTCCTGTAAATATGCATGCACTGGAAAATGCTAAAATCACATAGCAGAGAAAAAAAAATAGGTGGGCCAGAAGCAACACAGTACCGCGGCCCTAGAGTGAATGAGGCCCAAGTGGTTTTGTGTGCACGGTTGGAAGAAAAAAAAACAATACACCAGGGTCCGGAAAAACCTCATGTGCAAATTTAGAATTTGGTACAGATCTGAATAAAACATTATGTTAAATTTTCAAACAACAAGTTAAAGTGCACCATGTTAAACCATGCATTTTTTCCACCCCATTTACATATAAAGTTTATTTAAAACAGAGCCACAGTTAATTAGATATGAAATAAACCATTTTAGCATGTCATTTATGCAAATTAATGCAAACAACAATTTTAAATATTTTAACATGGATGAAAGTTGAATATTGTGAAACTAGATAAAATTCTAAGCATTTTGCATATATAGTTTGTTTAATTTGGATGCATGCTTATTTAGCTATTAACAATGCAAAACAGTAGCATTTCTTGTAAATATGCATGCACTGGAAAATGCTAAAATCACAGAGCAGAGAAAAAAACATAGGCGGGCCAGAAGCAACACAGTACCGCGGCTGTGTGTGCACGGTTGGAAGGATAAAAAACAATACACCAGGGTCGAGAAAACCCTCATGTGCAAATTTAGAATTTGGTACAGATCTGAATAAAACATTATGTTAAAGTTTTTAAACAGCAAGTTAAAGTGCACCATGTTAAACCATGCATTTTTTCACCCCATTTACATATAAATTTTATTTAAAACGGAGCCACAGTTGATTAGATATGAAATAAACCATTTTAGCATGTCATTTATGCAAATTAATGCAAACAACAATTTTAAATATTTTAACATGGATGAAAGTTGAATATTGTGAAACTAGATAAAATTCTAAGCATTTTGCATATATAGTTTGTTTAATTTGGATGTATGCTTATTTAGCTATTAACAATGCAAAAAAGTGGCATTTCCTGTAAATATGCATGCACTGGGAAATGCTAAAATCACAGAGTAGAGAAAAAACATAGGCTGGCCAGAAGCAACACAGTACCGCGGCTGTGTGTGTACGGTTGGAAGCAACACAGTACCGCGGCCCGAGAGTGAATGAGGCCCAAGTGGCTGTGTGTGCACGGTTGGAAGGAAAAAAACAATACAGCGGGGAAAAAGTAATTGAGGCTCCCAGGTATTTGATCCTAGGACCTCTCGGTATGCACAGAAGTCGCTGACCACTACGCTGCATGTGCGCTTGTGATATGCAGTGCGCCTGATGTTTCTTGAGTCACAACAAGAATGCCGAACCTTTGGCCATGGCTGCACAGAGATCAACGGAGCTGGCATTGACGAGGTAGGAGGCGGCGGCTCACGATGCAGAGCACCGGCGAGCCTGCAGGAATAGGGTATGGATGCGTGCGTGCGTGCGTGCGGACAAGCTGCGGGAGATTGGCTCGAGCATGAGGCCGTGCTCGTCTCGGGCGTCGGCGAGCAAGTGCGGCAGAGGCGAGCATGGCGTGGCGAGCGAGCGGCAAGCAGGCATGGTGCGCGCGGGGGTGCAGATGCATGCGGGGGCTACGGGAGCGTGTACGTGGGCGAGCTCGAGCGTGTACAGCAGAGGTTGCGAAGATTTCCAGCGATCAAGGCCTCGGATATGCACAAACGCCGGCTTCGTGGACGGAATCAACAAGGGGACAAAGACCGGGAGGAGCATGACCTCACCACGGGTTTCGGCGACATCGTAGTTCAACCGGAACGCAGTGGAGACGGCAGGGAAGCGCGCTGAACGGCGGCGGTGGACTTGGTGGGGCTTCGGGTCCATGAAGCAGAGGAAGCAGGGGAAGAAGACGTCAAGGAGGAGGTCGATCAGTGGCTCGAATGGGCGCTTGCGAGGTCGAGAGAGAAGAAGGAGACGCGGGCGTCGCTACCCGAGGAAGAAGACGATGTCGTCGAGCTTGATCGCGCCGGAGTAGAGCTCGGGCATGGCGTTGGCGACGGCTATGGCGTGGAGAGGCCTCACCTGGCGGCGGCAAGGAGGGGAGAAGGACAGAATGGAGAGCGGAGACCTAGGGCTAGGCTTGGGGTGGCTACTATTGATGCGCTGCCGTACAACAGGAAGAAGAAGAACAGAGGAGGATCGACATTGGTGGGTTGCCTGAATGGGTAAGTGAGGTAGGCTGTGGCGCTGTGGGACTTGCCAAGTGGGCTGCGCTGGGCTTCTCTCTCTCCTATTTCTTTTCTCTTTCTTATTTCTTCAGGCAGAAAAACAAAGAGAAAAGCACAGAGAGTTTGGCAAAGAAGTAGGATGAGATACATATATATCTGAGATCCTTGATTTATGCAAATTTTAAATAAAATGCTCCGGGAATTTTTAGAGACTGATAATTCAAGCAAGTTTGAAAATAATTCATACTTGAATAAATTGAAAGTCCAACCAAAACATTTCCAAATGATCTGAAAATTGGCAGAGAGGGTGTAGGCATGGAGAACTAGCATCAAGAAAAGAATGAACATTAATGGGGGCAGGGAAGAACTCACTTGCATAAAGAAGTAAAAGAAGAGGAAGAAGAAGGTGGTGGTGCATGGCTAGGTTTGGGTGTTGAGGTGAATTGGGACCAGGAAAACAAACTTGTGAAGGAGGGGAGATGGAATGCACACAATATCACATGCACATAGAAATGCAACCACAAGATGACCATGATGCAATACAATGAAATGGCAAGAGGCACAATGAAACATATAAAAAGCAAGATGATCATGGCAACAACACGTATGGTAAAATATAATTAATAATGAACATGATGCAAGAAGCACAATATGACAATGCACTCAACATGATCATGGCATAAACATATAGGAATGAAATATGCAAAACAATTATGATGATGTAACAAACACAATAAACACACGACAACAACTACAATAAATGGAAGGCACTCGAGCATCAGTCTCGGGGCGTCACACTATAAGAGATCATGCAAATAAGAGATCAAAGAAACTCAAATAACTTTCATGGATATAAAAAGATATGACTGATCGTAAACTCAAAGTTCATCAGATCCCAACAAACACACTGCAAAAGAGTTACATCATATGGATCTCCAAGAGACCATTGTATTGAGAATTCAGAGAGAGAGAGAGAGAGAGAGAGAGAGAAAGCCATCTAGCTACTAACTACGGACCCGAAGGTCTACAAGGAACTACTCACGCATCATCGGAGAGGCACCAATGGAAGTGGTGAACCCCTCCGTGATGGTGTCTAGATTGGATCTGGTGGTTCTGGACTCTGCGGCGGCTGGATGAATATTTCGTCGACGCTTTTAGGGTTTCTGGAATATTGTGGTATTTATAGAGCAAAGAGGCGGTCCGGGGGGCACCCGAGGTGGGCACAACCAGGGCGCGCTTGGGCCTCCTGGCGCGCCCTGGTGGGTTGTGCCCCCCTTGGGGCAACCCACAGGTGCAACCAGGGCCCATTGCCTTCCTTCTGGCCCATAAAAAATCACCGTGGAGTTTCGTTGCATTTGGACTCCGTTTGATATTGATTTCCTGTGATGTAAAAAACATGGAAAAAACAGCAACTGGCACTTGGCACTATGTCAATAGGTTAGTACCAAAAAATGATATAAAATGACTATAAAATGATTATAAAACATCCAAGATTGATAATAAGACAACATGGAACAATAAAAAATTGTAGATATGTTGGAGACGTATCACCACCCCACCGTCAGCCACTGTAGCCACCAGCCCACCGTCGACCACCAAGGTCATTACCCGCTCCTCTACCGCCGCCCGAGGGCAAGAGGGAAGTGGAGCCCTACATGTGCGTCAGCGAGCTTGGGCGCTAAATCAAGTTCCTGCGGGAGGAGGAGGAGGAGGAGCGCCCACAGGCACTGGATTCTAGTTGTCCAACTCGTCGGTAGGCTTCTCCTCCTCTGCCTCTTACTGAGGGCACTTGGCAAAGGAGAGGCTGCTGGAAGTAGTACAAAGCCCCTCTGTAGTAGTATTTGGGGGCTATTTTGTTCAGTTCATCTGACTATAGATATGGTTGAACTATACTACGTACATAAAATTAGCTAGTATATATAGTTGAACTAGTTATTTCAGTAAGTGGTTGGGAACAATTGGGGAAAGTTTGGTCGGTTCAGCTGTCAAGTTGAACTATTTGTATAAAGACCCGACTGCTTAATCTTTGAATGAAATCTATGCTTAATGAATTTCAGTTGCAAAATTAGATAGTGCTAGCGATTTTTAGCTGCAAATTTTGACAAAGGTAGTGCTACAAGGTTGGAAAAGGGCAATGTTACTAGATCGAAAAATGCCAATCTTTCCATTTTGACAAATGGCGATATACCCAATATGAAAGATGCAAATCTTACCAAATTGTTTGTACATGGTTGCACACGGGTCATCAGAAACAATCATTTGCACTGAAGGGATGTACAAATCCTGCGCGCCAAATTTTCTCTTGGCTTAGTGGCGAAGGAACCATGGCTCTAGATTTGCATACCGTGTTCAATCTGAACTATTTGCGATGAAGAGAAGCCCAAATCTTGTGCGGCAAATTTTCCCTTGGCTTACTGGGGAAGGACCATAGCTCTCGCTTTGCATACGGGTGTTCTATCTAAAATGTTTGCGATGAAGAGATGCACGAATCCTGCGTGGCACATTTTCCGTTGGCTTATTGGGGAAGCTCTCGGTTTGCATATGGGTGTTCTATCTAAAACATTTGCGATGAGTGTTTTAAATTACCATTGATGTTTAAAAAAAATCGTTTGATAAGTCTGTGCATTCAGAGAGAAAAAAGCAAGTTCGCTCAAACCATAGGTTTCATTTAGTCACACTGTGGCTATATATTCATACGATTGAGATACAATATTAAACCCAAAAAACTAATTGCGGCAACGGGTGAGGTGGTGTGCCGCAACAGCGTTGCCATTGTCGTTCTCCGGAACGCCATTGTTGAAGTCTTCAAGGCAGGACAGAATGTTTGCACGATCGCCGATCGGAGCGCAGGAGGATGGCAGCTCTCGTCGCTATGAGGTAGTGGTCGACAACAGCGTCCCGTGACGCTAAGGGGGGTGTGCGCACGGGCATGGGCGCGGCGGGTGCAGGCAAATACATGGGGACTGGTGCCATGGTGGGTGCACAGGTGCGCACGGGCATGGGCGGGGGCGCTGGCACTGGCATGTACACGAGCTCGCGTGGGACCGCGGGGACCTTGCTGACGCTCGTGGCTTCCAGCGCTATGATAGTCCTCCGTGACCAGCCTGTCAATGCTACAGGTATGCTCGCTGGAGCGGGCGCGGGGATGGGAGATGGGACAGGTGCGGGGGCAGCAACCGCCATGGCCAGCTTGTTCACAATCATGTCCATTAGGCCCCATTCCTCCTTATTTTCTATCTTGTCTAGCTCGGAGTCGACTTCACCAAACTGCAAGACTAGTGGCAGATGATCCTTCAGCGCCATGGCATTGGTGGAGGACTACGGGAGGGGAATGGGAGGCGAAGAGTAAGGCCGCCCGTATTAAACCGTGGCTCGAGCACCATTAATGGAGAGGTTGGGAGCGAGGCGGGCGGCCATGGAAGTCAAAGGGCTCGCGTCTGTCGGACCCGTGGGACTGGGGGTACCCAGGCCTGGCTGCCTGCGGCCCAAGGCATGACGCATGCTGTGGGCCCAGCATGACCCATCTTCAAGGCTCCAAGAGCAGGACCCTCGTGAGGGCCCCCGCCTCGCGAGGTGTATGTCAGCAAGTGTCGTCAAGAGCTCCCCAAGGGCCTCACACAGTGTAGCCTCTTGAAGCTACCTTCCGAGGCCCCTCGCGGGGCGGATATATCTAGGCTCGCCAAGCCCCACCTTGCACTGCACATGGGTAACGCGAGCCACGATGAGCGGAGCCAGAAGGGCGCCAGCAGGCGCAGATAAAAGATGTTTTCCTGTTTTGTGCTAAGGGAGCAAGGACAGCATGCCGGTTCCCGAAGCAATCCCCAAAGGTTTCCATTTTGGTGCAAGAAGACCAGGACGATGACTCGCCAGGACGGAGGTCACCATCGAGCCCACCGACGCGTCATGGCAGGGAACTTTAGCAGGCAAAGACCATCTTTAGTCAGGATAAGTTGTACCATGATACGTCCAATTTGCATCATGCTTTTATATCAATATTTATTGCATTATGGGCTGTTATTACACGTTATGTCACAATACTTATGCCTATTCTCTCTTATTTTACAAGGTTTACTTGAAGAGGGAGAATGCCGGTAGCTGGAATTCTGGGCTGGAAAAGGAGCAAATATTAGAGACCTATTCTGCGCAACTCCAAAAGTCCTGAAACTCCATGGAAGTTATTTTTGGAATTAATAAAAAATACTGAAGGAAGAAAGTACCAGAGGGGGGCCACCCACCATCCATGATAGTGGGGGGCGCGCCAGGCCCAAAACGGTGTGCGGGCAGGCGGGGCGGTGTTTACATCATGTAAGATTTTTCACAAGGCTTCCCATTTCCCAGCGACGCGGAGTGGAGGGGCGTGCGTGACGTGGGCAGCATGCGTGGGGCGGTTTCCGCATGCATGCCTCACATCGCAGTAAAGAGGCAGCTCGCGCCTTCCCCGTAAAAGGAGGGAGGCGTGGAGGAGTGACTCATTTATTGAAATGGGGCCGAGGTTGGTCTTCAAGGCGTCCACTCCCCACAATCATGGGGTGGGGAGAGGTCGCCTCACTTGTCCCCTCGGTTCTGCACACTGTCCACGTGTCTTCCATGCGCTTGGGGTGGCAAACGGTGGAGGCGGGAAACCGGGCCGTCGATGGCTGGGGCAGCGGGTCGGTCCTGGTTCCCTGCGCCTCCCATGTCTTGATTAGCCGAGCGGGGCGGCCGAGCCCCAACCCCGTTCCTTTATAAAGAGCGGGAAGGGGGATGGCATCCTGCATTCTTCCATCTTCTCCCTCCTTCTGCTTCTGCTCCTTCCTTCCATTCGTCATGGAGAAAGGAAATCCCAGTCTTTCGACGGTGGCGGCGAGGGTCGCCGCCCGACAATGCGTCCCTCCTCCTCCTGCGCCCGCGGTGGCAGAGCCGGCCGCAAGGGGAAGGGGGAGGGGGCGAGGTCGTGGTCGAGGCCGGGGCAGAGGTCGCATCGCTCGGGGAAGAGAAGAACGGGGTGGCGCACCGGCCTCGCCCCCGCCAGCAGCTCCTCCTCTGATGGAGGGCCATTCTGGGGACAACCCCTGCGAATTCTTCGTCAGGCTGCACCGGCCGTCGCGCCGTCGCCTTCGCCTCCCGACTCCATTTGTGCGGGAGATGGAGCTGGATCTGCCGCAGTTGTTGCGGCTGCACATGAGGGGCTGCGGGATCAGCGGCACATGGGCTGACGTCGAGTTCCCCGCCCCTCACATCATGTATCTCCACCGAGGGTGTAAGACGTTCGCTCGTCTCCACTGCTTGACGGAGGGGCTCACTCTCCATTTCAAACTAATGGAGGGTGGCCTCCTCTCCATCAAGATCTTCGGGCACTTCGGGACTCGCGCAAGGTGCTGCGTGGAGAGCTCTTCTGACGACGAAGATCCTTCCTCGAGCGAGAGTGACGAGGAGGACAACAGAGCAGGCAGCGGGGACAAGTCCGACTAGGCGTCGGACGCCCCGCGCCCCGCGCCTGGGCGGGTGCGGCAGCAGCAACATCTGCACCTGGCCGCTCCTCCGGCAGGAGTTTGCCGGGGGCGGGGCTAGCTTCTTGAACTTCTCAGGGCCGTCTCCTTGGGCGGCTGGCATCGGGAGGCTGCAGAAGAGGAAGAGGGTGGGCGGCAAGGCTGTCAACTCGGAGTACGCAGGCACCAACGCCTTCATCGCGTATTGCCGGTCCTGCCGCTTAGTCTTCCAGCTCCTTTCCCGGCACCGTCATCACCGGCCCGCCCGTGGGCGGCCACCGAGGTGTTCTCTGCTACTCGTAGCTCGCCTAGGTGCCCCTTTTGCTCTTTCGCCTTCTCGACCTGCCTCCTGAGGAGAGGGACAAGAAAGGGATTACGGGCACCTTATCTCTTTTTAGTCTTGTAAGCCTTCGGGCCTTTGTTAACTTTAGAACTTGTAATCCCCTTGCTCATGTTTTTCATTTCGTATGAACTGTACCTGTACGGAATGTTTTTTTAATGAAAAAGGGATGTTTGTCGGGCTTTTCATTCATAGGTAAAACCCACGACAAGGAGTAAATCCTTGTTACTTTCAAGATAAACGTTTTCTCGCTCGGCAACAGGCCTTGCCGTCCCCCCACTTTGCTCGACCTATCTCACGCGCTTGGCGGAGGCAGGGATGAGGTGGGTTTAGGCTCCTCGTTTCATTTCCTTGCTACCGCGACTACGACCAAACTCGGTCCCAGGAAATGAGTCCCGGGGTCCGGAGTGAGGGGAGCACAGTAGCCTAAGGATAAAACGAGGTTTCACATACCTCAGTCCATAATGAAACACATGATAAGGGATAAAGAACTTATCTGAATCTGCAGCCCCCGGCAACCTTGGCTTGCCGCGGGTGGATATTTGCTCTTGTAGCCCCCGGCAATACTGGCTTGCCGGGGCCCGGGCGCCTGTCCGTCCCCTTTCTTCCAAAGCAGCTCGACAAGGATATTCATGTGTCCTACGAACCAAAGAAGACAGAGAAGAACAGAAAGACGCGCGCTCGACCTCTAAGCTAGGGGTTAGCCGCCGCTAAGCACTATCAACCCTAACCAAGGACGATACTCGACCTAGCATGCATGCTATAACTTAGGGCGCCAGCGCTTCATTTATTCTCGCTCAGGGTCTGCCTCTGGCTTTGTACAAAGGGTCACATGACTTGCGGCAAAGCTCGTACAAAAGGTGGCTTGCCAGGAGGCCCGGCAAGCCGCGCCTTATGGGTAAAACTTGCGAAGATGCTCGATGTTCCAGGAGTTTCTCATTGGTATGGCATCCTCGGTCTCCAGGCGGACTGCGTCAGGCCTGGTGACTCGTATTACCCGATAAGGGCCTTCCCACTTTGGCGTCAACTTGTTGGAATTCTTGGCCGACTGAACGCGCGGAAGAACAAGGTCGCCTTCCCCAAAGCTTCGGGTATGAACCTTGCGGCTATGGTAGCGGCGCAAGGCTTGCTGGTAGCGATCCGCTCTCACAGCCGCCCGAAGACGATCTTCCTCAAGGAGCGTCGCGTCATCTTGGCGCAACGACTCTTGCTCAAGCTCGTCATAAGCGAGCACTCGAGGTGACCCATATATGAGTTCTGTGGGGAGAACTGCTTCTGCCCCGTATACCAGGGCAAAAGGTGTCTGGTCGGTAGCTCGATTTGGTGTCGTCCTGATCGATCAAAGAACCGCCGATAGTTCATCAATCCAGCGCCTTCCGCTCTTGTGCATCTTGTCAAAAGTCTTTGTCCTCAAGCCTCGCAACACTTCAGAATTTGCCCTCTCCGCTTGGCCGTTGCTCCGTGGGTGTGCCATGGAAGCAAAACAGACCTTGCTGCCGAGGTCTTGAATGTATTGCATGAAGGTGTGTCTTGTGAACTGCATGCCGTTGTCGGTGATGACTCTGTTTGGCACACCAAAACGGCAGACCAGTCCTTTGAAAAACTTGACAGCTGACTGAGCAGTCACCTTTCTCACTGCTTCCACCTCTGACCACTTTGTGAACTTGTCGATTGCAACGTACAAGTACTCAAAGCCCCCGATAGCGCGGGGGAAGGGGCCTAGTATATCGAGCCCTCAGACCGAGAATGGCCAGGAGAGAGGGATTGTTTGAAGGGCTTGAGCTGGTTGATGAAGCTTCTTTGAATGGAACTGGCATGCTTCACACTTGGTGACTAGAGCCGTCACATCCTGGAGGGCGGTGGGCCAGAAGAAACCTTGCCAGAACGCCTTCCCGTTAAGGGCCCTTGACCCTATGTGGGAACCACATATGCCTCCATGTATCTCTGCCAACAGCTTCAGTCCTTCCTCCCGGGGGATGCACTTGAGTTTCACACCATTCGGCCTTCTCCGGTACAGGACATCATCGATGAACTGGTACAGGGCCGACCGACGGGCTACTTTCTCCGCTTCTTCCTGCTCCTCAGGAAGCTCCCCTGTCTGGAGGAATCGGACGGTATGCTGCGCCCATGCCGGAGCCTGAGGCTCGACGGCAAGGACTAAAGGCATCTCTTCCGCAATGGGAGCGATCGTTTCTACAGCCCACTGGCCTTGTTGAGTCAATTGCTCTTAAGCAGGCTCAGCGTTGTGGCAAGTACCCTTGCCGGTGACCCCGGGGCTCGGTAGGAAAGTACTTGCCGGGACCTGATTTTATCCGCTTGCTCTGCCCTGCTGATGGATCGACGGATGGTTGAGTTAACCGGAGCAAAAAGGTACCTGGTTCCACAGGTAGCTTGAATGCGGCACGCTTCGACAGGTAATCGGCAACATCATTCCCCGCTCGGGGGAAGTGCTCCTCCTGGATACCGTCAAAATGTTCCTCCAGTTTCCTCACCTCATCTACGTATGCTTCCATCAGTGAGCTCTGATAATCTTTGTTGACCAAGTTTCTTCTTGAAAAGGGATTTGAAATTGGGAAAATTGATTCCACACTTTTTACTAAAAGGGTTAATGGAGAATTATTTGTATGCCAAATTTATGTTGATGATATCATATTTGGATCAACTAACCCTCATTTTAGTGAGAAGTTTGGAAAGCTAATGTCGGAGAAGTTTGAGATGTCAATGATGAGTGAACTCAAATTCTTCCTTGGGTTGCAAATCAAGCAAACTAAGGAAGGTACTTTTGTTTCTCAAACGAAGTACACTAAGGACTTATTCAAGAAGTTCAATATGCAAGAGTGCAAAGGTATGTCTACACCCATGCCTACTAGTGGACATTTTGATTTGACCAAAGATGGTGAACCGGTTGATAAAAAGGTTTATCGCTCTATGATTGGTTCATTGTTATATCTATGTGCTTCACGTCCCGATATTATGCTAAGTGTGTGCATGTGTGCAAGATATCAAGCTGCTCCTAAAGAATGTCATCTTAAGGCCGTAAAAAGGATAGTGAGATACTTAATTCATACACCAAATTTTGGCATTTGGTATCCTAAGAGGGCCTCTTCGATCTTGTTGGCTACTCCGACTCAGACTATGCCGGAGACAAGGTTGATAGAAAGTCCACTTCGGGTACTTGCCAATTTCTTGGTAGATCTCTTGTGTCTTGGTCCTCCAAGAAACAAAACTCGGTATCCTTATCTACCGCTGAAGCGGAGTACATTGCCGCTGGTTCATGTTGTGCTCAATTACTTTGGATGACCCAAATACTTAAAGATTATGGGATATATGTGAAACATGTTCCATTGCTTTGTGACAATGAAAGTGCTATCAAAATTGGTCATAATCCTGTACAACATTCTCAAACAAAGCATATTGAAGTTCGTCATCATTTCATTCAAGATCATGTTGCTAAGTGACATTAATCATAAGCATGTTCGCACCAAAAAGCAATTAGCGGATATATTCACTAAACCTCTTGATGAGAAAGTGTTTTGCAGGTTGAGAGGAGAATTGAACATCATTGAGGCTTCAAACTTGGAGTAGAAACTCCATTGGATACATGCAAGACATGAGCTTATGACTACTCCTTGATATTTCTCTTATGATGAAAATCTTATGTCTTGGATATATTTGCATCTTGCATGTCATATAACCCATGTAGGTACTTGGTTGAATCAAATTCCATGAGATTGTAATCTAGTCACATCTTGAGCAATCTCTACATCACCAAGTCTCTACACTATGGTGGTTGAAGACAAGGAAGCACGGAACCATTCAAACATATCCTTTGACAAATTCTATGTTGAGCTTCATGATTGACATTTTTGGATACACAAGTGCTCCTCCTTGCAAGAACTAACCCATGTAGGAAGATGGACTCAAATTCCAAGTGGTGCTCCCAACTCTTGATGAGCTACATCAACCTTGAGCAACCCACACAAGTTCAACTACATGATCAACACCACCAACCAAGGTATGTTATTCCATCTTAGAGAAGCTTTACTCCGAGTCATGAGCTAAAGCAACTCGACAAGATGTGAATACATCAAGATGCTTAAACGAAAAATGGTAACCCCATTTTGAGCTTAAACGATGAGTATGACCTATGATCAAGTGATCTCACTTGACTCCTAAGTCAATATACTCTAACATAGCTGACTTTGTCGCCGACCATCTCTAGATGAAGTTCTCTCGTGTTCTTTTCTGTGCTTTTGCATTTGTCTCATGCATATTTGTTTCCCCTTTAAAAAAAACTTCATCTAGATTTCTTTATTTTCTTTTCTTTTCTGTTTGCTCTGCATTTCCTGCATCCAATTCATTGCATATCATTCAGTAAATTCCTTGCAAATCTTTGTGAGATCTTACTAGTCTAGTGAGCTGAGGTGACAAGTGTTTTCTCTGTGATGAACTTGGTTTCACCGATTTGTTGTTTTCGGTCCAACCGAATCCTTTCGGTACTACCGAAGCATACCACTCGGTGCCACCGATTTCACAACAGGGAAAACAGTTTGCCACTTATTCTGTGTTTCTTCTGATCCAGCTCCACTCAATGAATCTTGTCCTCTACAAGCATCACATTTGTATAAATTCTTTGTGCTGTGACTCAAGGATTAAACCCTTCTTGGAAATTGATGTCAAAGGGGGAGAGAGAGGTCACATCAAAGCTCATCACTTTCAAAAGGGAGAGAGTATTACTTCCACAGGGGGAGAAAGAGATCTCCAGGGGGAGAGAATACTCAAGTAGAAAGTATTTCTCAAGGATCCCAGATGCTTGGTGTTCAAGAGGAGAGATGCCACATGTCTTCTTGAGGGGAAAGACCTGTTCATATGTGCTTATTTGCATTAGCTCTGTTCATTTATATCTTTCAGCTCTGATTTTCTGTTCCCTATCTTCTCCCAGTAGCCCATGCTAAATTCAGGGGGAGCAAGACATCTAAGGGAAAGAAATCATTTAAATTCATTGCATATCTTTACCCTTGGGGACATGTCTAATCCAATGTGGTACTTAGTACTCACTCTCTACATGTCATCCCAGTCTTGGTATTCTTGTGGTTTCTTCTGTTAGCTCTGGCTAGTAGATGTACCTGTGTTATCTAACCTTGTTTACGCAGGTTCATTCCATCCTAAGCCAACTCAAGACTACAAGGTAAGTATATGCATCACAATCATGTGTATGAGGAATTCTTGCTGATGTACATACTATTTGCAAGAAGGACTCATGAGCATGAAGGTATTTTCTTTAATATTCTTTGCTCTGATGCATATGGCCAAGATACATGTAACACATTGCCTACTCTATCATGGTGATGGTCTCACATGTTTCTATGTTCCATATTCACATGATTGCATACATGTAGGGGGAGCCTATGCTTATTACATGTCTTTCCGAAGCTTTACTTGCTATTCTTTATATCCTTATCTAAAGCTTTGATGTATGTTGTCATCAATTACCAAAAAGGGGGAGATTGAAAGCACAAGTGCTCCCTATGTGGTTTTGGTAATTAATGTCAATATATCTCTTGTTGGACTAACATTTTTATCTAGTATGTTTCAGATAAGTTCAACAATGGAGTGGCATGGACTAAAGGATGCGGGGAACTCCTTCAAGATGCTAATGACAAAGGATTGGCTCAAGCTTCAAGCTCAAGACTCTTCATTTTATATTTTAGTGATCCAAGATCACATTGAGTCTATAGGAAACGCCAATACTATCGAGAAGGGATGAGGTGTTGCTTAATGAGTTTCTTGCTCCACAGTGCTTAGTGATATGCTCCAAAACCCTCAACTACTTTCCCACTTCCACACATATGACCTAAACCTAAAGTCAAGATTGGTCCTAACGATTCTTTCTATCCGGCGCCACCGAGTTCAAATGTCATAGCCCCTGCCACAAACCCTAGGCAAATCGGTCTCACCAAGATGGGATTGTGATCTCTCTGTGTATGTCCATTACCAAAATCGGTCTCACCGAGTTTGTGCAATCGGTACTACCGAGATTACAATGCAAACTCTCTGGTTAACTTATTACCAAAATTGGTCCCACCGAGTTTGAGTAATCGGTCCCACCGAGTTTGCCTGACCAACTCTCTGGTTAGCTAATTACGAAAATCGGTCTCACCGAGTTTGTGTAATCGGTCTCACCGAGATTACGTTATGCCCTAACCCTAACCATATCGGTCCTACCGAGTTGCATGTCGGTCCCACTGAAATCACTAACGGTCACTAGGTTTACTGAATCGGTCCGACCGAGTTTGTTGATTCGGTCCCACCGAGTTTGGTAAATTGTGTGTAACCGTTAGATTTTGTGTGGAGGCTATATATACCCCTCCACCTCCTCTTCATTCATGGAGACAACCATCAGAACAAACCTACACTTCCAACTTACCAGTTCTGAGAGAGAACCACCTACTCATGTGTTGAGGCCAAGATATTCCATTCCTACCATATGAATCTTGATCTCTAGCCTTCCCCAAGTTGCTTTCCACTCAAATCTTCTTTCCACCAGATCCAAATCCTATGAGAGAGAGTTGAGTGTTGGGGATACTATCATTTGAAGCACAAGAGCAAGGAGTTCATATTCAACACACCATTTGTTACTTCTTGGAGAGTGGTGTCTCCTAGATTGGCTAGGTGTCACTTGGGAGCCTCCGACAAGATTGTGGAGTTGAACCAAGGAGTTTGTAAGGGCAAGGAGATCGCCTACTTCGTGAAGTTCTACCGCTAGTGAGGCAACCTTCATGGGCGACGGCCATGGTGGGATAGACAAGGTTGCTTCTTCGTGGACCCTTCGTGGGTAGAGCCCTCCATGGACTCGCGCAACTGTTACCCTTCGTGGGTTGAAGTCTCCATCAACGTTGATGTACGATAGCACCACCTATCGGAACCACGACAAAAAACATCCGTGTCTCCAATTGCGTTTGAATCCTCCAAAACCCTTCCCTTTACATTCTTGCAAGTTGCATGCTTTACTTTCCGCTGCTCATATACTCTTTGCATGCTTTCTTGTTATGTATTGTGAATGTTAAACTTGTTCCTAAACTCCACTTAAACCTAAAGAAGTTAAAAACTGCAACTTTGGTACTTAGTGTCTAATCACCCCCCTCTAGACACCTCTTCTCAAGGTCCTACACTATGTCATCCATCTAGGCTTCCATATTTCTATGGAGCTGAGGTTCAAAACCAATTTGGACCGCTCTTGCAAACGTTGAGCCAGCACTCTTCAACCCGAAAGGCATCCGTAAAAAGCAATACGTACCACATGGGGTGATGAACACTGTCTTCTCTTCATCTTCTCTTGTCATGAAGATTTGGTGGTATCCTGAGTAGGCATCGAGGAATGATAACAGATCACACCCGGCCGTGGAGTCGACAATCTGGTCGATGCGCGGCAACGGGAAGGGGTCCTTAGGACAAGCCTTATTGATGTCTGTGTAATCAATACACAACCTCCACTTCCCATTTGCCTTGCGCACCACTACCGGATTGGCCAACCACGTCGGATGGAGCACCCCTCTCACCAAACCTGCCGCTTCTAGCTTCCTGATCTCCTTTGTGATGAACTCCTGCCTCTCCAGAGCCTGCTTTCTGACCTTCTTCTTGACGGGCCGCGCGTGGGGGTAGACAGCTAGGTGGTGCTCAGTCACCTCCCTGGGAACACCGGGGATGTTGGACGCTTGCCATGAAAAGACGTCGAAATTCGCCCGCAGGAAGGTGACGAGCTCGCCTTCCTATTTGCTGTCAAGGGTGGAGCCTATAGTGAAGGCCCCTCCCGTGCCGTCCTCCGCGACGCGCACCTTCTTGGTCTATGGCGGCTCGGCTCTGGATCTCTTGCTCTTGTCGGCAGAGCTCTCTGGCACGTCCTCAACGGTAGCACAACACCCCGAAGAGGTGCGCTTGCCGGAGTGGGTGCGAGAGGTCTTGCCGGGTTCCTTCTTTCCTCCCGGGCCTTCGGCGGCAGGAGCAGGTGCCTTGACGGCAGCTGCTGCAACTGCTTCCCGATAGAGTTGTTCGGCGCAGATCAGTGCGTCCTTCTTGTCGGAGGGGACGGAGATGATGGTCAACAGCCCGAGCATCCTCAACAAGATGTAGGCGTAGTGTGATGCCGCCATGAACTTGGCCAGTGCCCGGCGGCCGAGGATCCCGTTGTAGGGCAAGGGGATCTCGGCTACGTCGAAGACGATCTTCTCAATTCTGTAGTTCGATTCTCCTCCAAAGGTCACGGGCAGTGTGACCTTTCCCTTCGGCTGGCTCCTCCTCGGATTGACCCCTTGGAACGTGCCCGTTTCCTCGAGGTCTTCGTCAGGGATTTGCAACCTTTTGATCACAACAGGCGAGATCAATTTCAGGCCGGCCCTGCCATCAACCAACATCTTATTCACCCTGAGGTTGCGTCTTGTTGGCAAAACCAACAATGGCAAACACCCGACCGCGATAGTGTGATCAGGGTGATCCTCGGTGTCAAAGATGAGGGGCGTGCTGGACCACTTAGGGGCTTCTAGGCATCGAACGACGGCTCCGTTGTCGTGACCTCTCGCGCCTACTGCTTGAGCTGGCGGCGAGAGGTATGCAGCGAGGCGCCGCCATCGATGCACATGGCCTCCGTAGCCTTCTGGAACCCTTGCTCACCGGACTCGTCGTCCTCGTCGTGATCGTCGTCTTCTTGTTTCTTGTCGCGGCCCCGGGCGGGCCTCTCTTGCTGATTGTCCTTGCCGGGGCGGCCTCCCTGGCCGCCACGCTTCTTGCCGGACCCCTCAGCACCATCTTGGTCTTTCTCCTTGTCCCGCCTTTCGTACTCAGCTTTTTGCTTCTCAGCAAGCAGCTCGACTTGTCGGCAGTTCTGGAGATCGTGGCCCTTGGTGCGGTGGATCTTGCAGTATTGCTTGCCGGAGCTTCCTGGCTTGTCGGTGGCTGCCAAGGCCCGGCAGGCGGCGCACCCGGCAATCTCCTTGCCGGGGGTGTCTGCCTTGACCTTCTTGCCGGCACCGGTGTCGTCAGATCCCTCAACGGCAAGCACAGCCTTGCCTTTGCGTTTCTTGTTGCAACGCCGGCCCTTCTTCATCGGGGCGGCGGCGTCCTCATCGGTAGAGTTAGTTTCCGCGCCGGCGTCTTCGCTGGGGTACTTCCTTCCCTCTTCAGCTTGGGCGCACCTGTCCAGAACGTAGAGCTCGGCCACATCCTTAACCTTGGACATCGCCAGCTCCTCGCGCATCTTGCGATTGCGCATGTTCTGATGGAACGCGCTAATCACAGCGGTGGGATGAACGTCGAGGATGTTGTACTGCACCCGGCTGAATCTCTGGATGTACTTGCGCAGGGTCTCCCCTTCCTTCTGGGGAATGATATGCAAATCACTGGCCTGGCCATGAGCTTGGTGGCCTCCTGTGAAGGCGCCAACGAACTCATGGCAGAGATCTGACCTGGAAGAGATGGAGTCCGCTGGCAAGTGCATCAACCAAGACATTACATTGGGTTTGAGCGCTAGCGGGAAGTAGTTGGCAAGAACCTTCTCGTCGCGAGCCCCAGCGGCCTGCATCGTGATGGTGTAGATGCTGAGGAACTCGGACGGATGGGTCTTGCCGGTGTACTTCTCGCCGACGCCGTGCTTGAAAGTGCGGTGGGACGGCCACTGGAACTGCCTCAGCTCACGGGTAAAAGCTGGGCAGCCCACCTCGTAAGGTAGGCCGCCGGGCTCCCCCGGTGCCGGGTGCTCCGTAGCATGTCCCGCCCGCTTGTCCGACTGGTGGCACGTTTCGCGCCGGCGCTCGACGGTGGTTCGAGCGTCTTCGTGAGCTCGCTCCCAAAGAACCAGGCGCTGGTCGCGGAGGGTCCGTGGATCGGACGACGCTATGGAGATGTTATCACCAGCGTCGTCGCAACGGGCCGACGCCCACGGCGGCTGACGAGGAGGAGGAGAGTGCACCGTGGCCGCAGCTCCCCTAGTCCTCCTAGCGCCAGCATGTGGTGGTTCGGTGGAGCGCCGAACCGAGGGCCCCGCTGTTCGTGGATCGTCTTTATTCACGATGGCGACGAGGCTCCGGATGGTGGCCCTCCATTCATCGAGATTCTCCGCAGCAGTAGGGAAGTCGAGGAGCAGTTGCGCGCGCGCCAAGGCCTCCGCTGGCGTGGGTGGCGGCGACAGCTGAGTGGATCATGGTACGCTTTGACATATAACCATGTTAGAAGGAGCTCCGTCACGACCCAGCGGCTGTGTGCCATTTTCACCAGTGCTTCGGCGAGCGTGTTGAACTCCTTCGTCTTACCAATGACGCACATGGCTCTTCCCACGGTGGTGCCCAGGGTCACCAACGTGGTGACGCTGCTCGGCGCGCACACCATGGGAAGAACGCGCGGTGGTCGCCGGTGTATGCGTCCTGGAGGTCGCCGCGCCGCCCGGAGTCGGCGCAACGACACCCCCGGAGGGCCCCGCGCCGCCTGCGGGGGCCCCAGCTCCATCCTTGGGCCCGGCGGCGTGCAGCCGGTCGTCTGGTGCACGAACGATGCCGCTCGCCAGGCTCCGACTGGCTGGGTGGTGCTGGTGCTCGCGGGCTGCGGCCCGAGTCCTGTCCGCGACCGGTCCGCTGCTCGTCCGCACCGGCACGGGCCGTTCGGCCCCCAGCGAGCCGATCGCCGTGGCCGTCTTCTTCTTAGGGGCCATGGCGATGAAGAAACACTCACTCAACTGCTAAAACCGATTCTCACAATTGCGCCCCCTACCTTGCGCGCCAAAGATATCGGTGGGAAACGACACCTATGGGATCACAAGAATCCCTACTGCGGTTGCGGGGCGCGGGGTTGAGAGAAGAGTGGGTCTAACAGAGAAGCACGCGGTTCGTTTATCCAGGTTTGGGCCGCGAGGATGCGTAAAACCCTACTCCTGCTTTGGTGGATGTATTCTGTGTTCTTGAGCTAGCTACGGGGTGTAACGAGCTCCAAAAAGCCGAATCCTTCTCCTGGTCGCCTCGGGCCTCCTTTTATAGGTGAAAGGGGCTGCCACAGTGGCACACAGGAGGTGGAAAGGTCTACAGAGGCACGAGGTTATCCCTCGTATTACAGGACAAGGTGCATTTAATGCATCGCTTAGGTGTCCTCTCACTTTATTGGGGGCGGGGGCGAGGCCCGTCCCGTCCGTCGCCGCTCCTCCAGGCTTCGACACGCGCCCTGGCCAGCGGTGCATGCGGTGCCATGTAGGCAGGCAGGCAGCTGAGGTGGCGCGGTGGTGGAGCCTCCACGAAGGGCTGCATGTTGCCACGCAGGTGCCTGCCCAGTTGGTTGGGTCAGCAGCTGCATGCGAACGACAGCGGAGACTTTGTTGGTGCGGGCCTGATGGTGGCCCTGCTGGTGCGCTTGGCGAGGGCCTTGCCGGGTGGCGCGGCAAGAGTCTTGCCGTGGCGCGCAGGCGTCCCCGACAAGGATCTTGCCGGGGGTCTTGTGGGTTCCTTCGGCGAGGATGGCTGCCTTCCCATCCTCACTTGATCTTGACTATTCTTTGTCTTCACAAAGATCTGCATGCCACCATAGAGGTGCCTCCCGAGCCCTGTCCCAACACATCTGTTGAGTGTTGGTGGGCTCAAGGGTGGCTTCCTTTCATTGGCGTGGCGAAGCTGCCCCGGCAAGGGTCTTGCCGGGGCTGGGGCCGCCCCGGCAAGGATCCTTGCCGGGGAAACCTGCTTCGCCCATCTGATCTTTGTGGCCTTGGTCCTTGTTGTTGCTTTGCATCGTCTTGGGCTTCGGTCTTACCTTGGCTCACCTCCTCCACTCTGCTTGGTGTGGCCGTGGGCGTGGCTCTGACTGCCCGTGCACAGGTTAAGGGGTACAAAAATGTGCCCCTAGTTTTGTACACCGACAGAGGACCGGAAGCGTGGATACCAGGCTTGAAGCAATGGAGCAACAAGTTTTCAAGTGTCAGGAGATGGTGGAGCATGGACTCGAGACCAATCACACAATGATCACAGAGTTCACCAACAACCACAAGCTGGACGCCAAGGACATTGCGGAGGCCATCTTCAAGCTTCACGAGAAAATCGAGCGCCTCCAAGCCCAGATCTATGACCTGCAAAACCAAAACTGTGAGTATGAATATAGGTTCAAGTGGATGAGTTTGGCTGCAGACTTAAGGATCTCGGAGACTCGATCATCCTTCTATGATGGTGAGCCTATGCCTTGGAAGATGGACGACAAGCCTACATCATCAACAACCCCATTGCCACCACTTCCGAGGAAAGAGATTCACATGGGTATGGGCACTCCCCTTGGCAACTGCCAAGCTTGGGGGAGGTGCCCCGGTATCGTATCACCATCACACTCCTATCTTTAGCATTTTTCTTAGTTCGATCCTTTTGGTAATATCTTGATCTAGAAGAATAAAGTTTTAGTATGATTTAGTTTTGAGTTTTGATTTATGATCCTTCTATGTAATTAAGTCCGTGAGCTATATATAATAAAGATTAGTGTTGAGTCAAGGGCTTGATTATCTTGCTATGATCGTGAGGGAATAAAAGAAAAGAGAAAGAATAAAAAGAAATAAAGAGATCATATTGATCTTATGTAGAGTAATGACTTCACATATAAAGAGTATGATGAATAAAAGTTGTTGAGAGTTGACAAACATAGTTTGGTCATCGTTGCAATTAATAGGAAGTAATAAAGAAAGAGAGGTTTTCACATATAAATATACTATCTTGGACATCTTTTATGATTGTGAGCACTCATTAAAATATGACATGCTAAAGAGTTGATGTTGGACAAGGAAGACAATGTAATGGGTTATGTTTTCTTATATCTGAAATAAAGTATATTGTCATGGATCATCCAACATGTTGAGCTTGGCTTTCGCCCTCATGCTAGACAAATTCTTTGCACCAAGTAGAGATACTACTTGTGCTTCCGAATACCCTTAAACCCAGTTTTGCCATGAGTGTCCACCATATCTACCTATGGATTGAGTAAGATCCTTCAAGTAAGTTGTCATGTTGCATGCAATAAAAATTGCTCTCTAAATATGTATGATTTATTAGTGTGGAGAAAATAAACTTTATACAATCTTGTGATATGGAAGCAATAAAAGTGACGGACTGCATAATAAAGGTCCATATCACAAGTGGCAATATAAAGTGACGTTCTTTTGCATTAAGATTTCGTGCATCCAACTCTAAAAGCACATGACAACCTCTGCTTCGCTCTGCGAAGGGCCTATCTTTTATTCTTGCCTTATACCTTATACAAGAGTCATGGTGATCTTCACCTTTCCTTTTTACATTTTATCCTTTGGCAAGCACCTTCTGTTGGAAAGATCCTGATATATATATATCCAATTGGATGTAAGTCATCATGAACTATTATTGTTGACATTACCCTTGAGGTAAAAGGTTGGGAGGCAACACTATAATCCCCTATCTTTCTCTGTGTCCAATTAAAACTCCATACCCATAAGTATTGCGTGAGTGTTAGCAATCGTGAAAGACTAAATGATAGTTGAGTATGTGGACTTGCTGGAAAGCTCTTATATTGACTCTTTTCGATGTTATGATAAATTGCAATTACTTCAATGACCGAGATCATAGTTTGTTAGTTCTCAATGAAGTTTCTGATTCATACTTGACATGGTGAATAGATTATTACTTGAGCATAAGAAATCATATGACAATAGCCATACATGTTGCTGTTATAAGAATGATCATGATGCCCTCATGTCTGTATTTTATTTTATATACACCTCTACCTCTAAACATGTGGACATATTTATCATTATCGGCTTCCACTTGAGGACAAGTGAGGTCTAAGCTTGGGGGAGTAAATACGTCCATTTTGCCATGCTTTTATATCGATATTTATTGCATTATGGGCTGTTATTACATGTTATGTCACAATACTTACGCCTATTCTCTCTTATTTTACAAGGTTTACATGAAGAGGCAGAATGCCGGCAGCTGGAATTCTAGGCTAGAAAAGGAGCCTATATTAGAGACCTATTCTGCACAACTCCAAAAGTCCTGAAACTCCACGGAACTAATTTTTGGAATTAATAAAAAATACTGAGCGAAGAAAGTACCAGAGGGGGGCCACCCACCATCCACGAGGGTGGGGGGCGCGCCCCCTGCCTCGTGGGCCCCCTGGCAGGCCTCCGGTGCCCATCTTCTGCTATATGAAGTCTTTTACCCTGGAAAAAATCATAAGCAAGCTTTCGGGAAGAAACTCCGCCGCCATGAGGCGGAACCAATCTAGGGCTCCGGCGGAGCTGTTCTGTCGGGGAAACTTCCCTCCGGGAGGGGGAAATCATCGCCACCATCATCGCCAACAATCCTCTCATCGGAAGGGGGTCAATCTCCATCAACATCTTCACCATCAACATCTCCTCTAAAACCCTAGTTCATCTCTTGTATCCAATCTTTGTCCCAAAGCCTCAGATTGGTACCTGTGGGTTGCTAGTAGTGTTGATTACTCCTTGTAGTTGATGCTAGTTGCTTTATTTGGTGGAAGATCATATGTTCAGATCCTTTATGCATATTAATACCCCTCTGATTATGAACATGAATATGATTTGTGAGTAGTTGTGTTTGTTCCTGAGGACATGCGAGAAGTCTTTCTATAAGTAGTCATGTGAATTTGGTATTCGTTCGATATTTTGATGAGATGTATGTTATCTTTCCTCTAGTGGTGTTATGTGAACATCGACTACATGACACTTCACCATTGTTTGGGCCTAGAGGAAGACAATGGGAAGTAATAAGTAGATGATGGGTTGCTAGAGTGACAGAAGCTTAAACCCTAGTTTATGAGTTGCTTCGTAAGGGGCTGATTTGGATCCATATGTTTCATGCAATGGTTAAGTTTACCTTAATACTTCTTTTGTAGTTGCGGATGCTTGCAATAGGGGTTAATCATAAGTGGGATGCTTGTGCAAGAAAGGACAACACCCAAGTACCGGTCCACCCACATGCCAAATTATCAAAGTAACGAATGCGAATCATATGAGCGTGATGAAAACTAGCTTGGCGATAATTCCCATGTGTCCTCGGGAGCACTTTTATCTATAAAGAGTTTGTCCAGGCTTGTCCTTCGCTATAAAAAGGATTGGTCCATCTTGCTGCACCTTATTTACTTTCATTACTTGTTGCCCGCTACAAATTACCTTATCACAAAACTATCTGTTACCGATAATTTCAGTGCTTGCAGAGAATACCTTACTGAAAACCGCTTATCATTTCCTTCTGCTCCTCGTTGGGTTCGACACTCTTACTTATCGAAAGGACTAGATAGACCCCCTATACTTGTGGGTCGTCATACCACTGTCCCCCATTGAAATCGGCTGTTGTGGCAACTCTTCCTGCCTAGTCTTTTGGGGAAGAGGACCGGGGCCAGTATAAGTATAGCTAGGGAGCCACCTTAGAGGGGATTCGATCCAGACCCCTTGAAAGCCTCCCTAGGTCACTTGTACTCACATAATCATCCTCCCTTGTGAGGATATCCATCCACAAAGCAGGAGTAGAGTCTTACACCACAAGGTGGCCCAAACCTGGGTAAACTGTCCTGTCTGTGTTCTTCTTCCCTTTCACTCGAGCATGCCGGAGCATCACCGTGAGGTAGTGGGCAGTGAGCTGGAGCTTAGTGGAGTTCTGTGAGCACAACCCAGAGTTTGAACCTTTCTCAAGTCCGCGGAGCCCCGATTCTGACATTTGGCGCACCATGTAGAGGCTCAGCGCGAAGCTCTTCCACTCTTCCCCAGTTCTTGGTCCACCATCTCCATGGCCGACCCTCGTCGTGTTCGTTCCGAGTGCCAAGCGGCTTGCTTCGCCGGGACGGCGCCCGCTGGGAGTGGCAGCCGCCGCCTCTTCCCGAGCCGGCACACATCACCGTCTACCCCATCGCTTGCTTGAATGTCGCAAGCTACCCGACTTTCACCACCGACCTTCACCAAGTGAGTTGGCTGGTGAGGTTTAGGACGGTACTGCCCCCACACTACGTTGGTGCTACTGACCCCGAGGAGTTTCGCTGGCTCTAGGCCCAGAGCATCTTGGTAGTTTGTGGGGGCGGGGGCGGGAAGGCCATGGCGAACTGGTTTCCTATAGCCCTTTTGGGCGGCCCATGCTCCTGGCTCCTTGGCCTCCCTGAAGCTTCGATCTCCTCCTGGAGCGAGCAGTGCAGTCTGTTCACTGTGCGTTTCACTTTCCAGGGGCCCACATGGTCGCTGTATCCTCGGCGGGTCCCAGGAGCCTGTGTCCAATCGCCACTCCAAGCAGCTCTTTCGCAGGGTGAACGCGCGCGACCCCAAACCGAGGCGCCGCAACCTCAAGAACGGTTCGAGTGCGTCATCACCTTCGATTCCCGAGACTACCGCAAGTCCACAGCCCCCGTCGCTGCGCTCCCCATGTTGTGCACTCCCACCATCAACAACGCCACGGTCACCAAGACCCTCATCGATGGCGGCCCAGGCCTCAACGTGATCTCCGTTGAGACCTTTGGAATGCTCCAGGTGCCCTACGACCAGTTGACGCCCACCAGGCCCTTCTCGGGTTAACTGACGGCTCCACTACTCCCTCGGGGCAGATGCGCCTCCGCGTCACCTTTGGCACCCGCGACAATTACCACACCGAGCTCATCGACTTCGACGTGGACTACATTAGCCTTCGGTACAATGCCATCCTAGGGTTCCCCGCGCTCGCCAAGTTGATGGCAGCAACCCAGCCTGGCTACAACATTGTCAAGATGCCCAACAGCGGAGGTGTCATTATTGTCGTTGGGAGCAAGGAGGATGCAGTCTGAGCCCTCAAGCGCGCCTAAGGGGCCGCAACGGCTTCACGCCCAAGCACCAAAGAGAGGGCCGAGCCTTGGGAGGTCGCTCATGCAAGGAAGAAGCCATTGTTCTCTCAGGACCGTGTCGAAACAAAGAAGGTATCGGTTGACGGCAGAGAAACGAGTCCTACCTTCACCATCGGCGCTGGTCTTTCCCCTGAGCAGGAAGTCGCACTCATTGCTTTCCTCCGGACGAACAAGGACATGTTTGCCTAGAAAGCGTTTGATCTGTCCGGAGTCCCGAGGCAAGTGATCAAGCAACATGTGGCGGTGTGCCCCAACGCTCCTCCTGTCAAGCAGAAAGCATGGCGCCAACATTCGAGCAGCATATGTCTGCTCTGAAGACCTTGTTTTCGCTCCAGATTTTTCCATCACCCACTCAAATGGTTGATTCACAGGAAGATTAGTTGAATGTACAAACATTGTCGACAAATGGAAATGTAATGAAGAAAAGGATTGGCCAGATATTATTCAAATATATGATGCCTGGTTAAACGGGATGGCATTGCATATTTCACATATATTATGGCTGGCTAAAAGAGATGACATTGCATAATTCTCATATATGATATAGAAACTGAACAGGTGGCATTACAAAACATGTCTAAACTAAACAGATGACATATATGATGTCGAAAGTAGGCACTGCAAGGCAACATATGCATGATATGACCAACATCATCATGACAAGTTAGAGCAAACATGTCGGGGGGTAAATAGGAGTTGTCAGCTGCGTCTGAATCCGCCTCAGAACAGATATCTTCCTCTGGATTACAATCTGGAGGGGGGAGGAGGGTTTGCCATTGAACCCACCATGGAGTGATGTCTGCACGACATTGTATTGCCATGCAAAACTCTTCTCTTTTTCGCTACATGTTCAGCATGACTGTGTACAATATCTAACATGCATACGAAAAAAATAGTGAGATTACGTAAGGAGAACATGCATAAATCTAGAGTGATGGTAACAACCAATGGATGGATCCAAAAATAATGATAGCAGGCTGATGATAGATTTAATTTAATAAAAAGACAGATGATGATTGCTTTACTATTTGTTTCCCACCCAACATGAACAACATAGGCATACCATAGGTGAAACAGATAATAGACAGAGATACTATTCATTGTTGCCTCGATATGTGCCCCATAAGTAATTTTAAAACTCAAGTTTGAACATTAATTTGGACCTGACTTGGAGTCTAAGATGTGAACAGGATGATAAAGTAGCAGGTAATATTAAGCAATGCATTAGATAAGCAAAAACAAAAGAGTGCGACCTCTCTTGTGGACCCGTGTACTCCTCAGGTTCATCTGTTGAGTCAATGATGGTGATGCAGTTGCGGTGGGTGACGGCGGCAGGGAAGGATATTTGAGGCGGTGAAAGACGGTCAGGAGTCGTGATGTCTGGTATGGTGGATGCTTCTGTCGATGGAGCAGCTCAGGTGAGGTGGATGACGTCGTGGCAGGAGTAGGACAAACCACACAAAGTTTTCTTCGACACCTATCTGTAACTGAAGTAATTCTGTAAGGGCTCCTTTGGCTTGCATGATTCTAAAAACACAGGGATAGGAAAAACACCGAAATAGGATAGGAATGCACGTGGGAAAGAGAGCATTTGTAAGCACATGATTTCTGTCAACTTGGGTGTTTGGTTCACATGAATTGGAAGAGCAGAGGAATGCAAAGAAACATGGTCAAATTAAAGTGAAACCATATGAGAGTGCGTATAGTAAGAATGTTATTGTGCCACTAATGAACTTGGTCTTGTTTTCATTAATAGGATTTTGAAAAGTAGGTCTAGGTGGATGTTTTGCTCCATTCCTTTCAATGAAATGCATGAATAATTGAATAGTAGAGTGCCATAGGAAAATTTTCGATTGCTATGTTTTTCATTCACTTTTTCTTTGAACCAAAATAGACCTAATGGATCGACATGAATGTAGAGTAATAAGTGATGCGACAAGTGTACAACCTCTTTGGCGTAGCCGTGTCGACCTCAGAATCATTGGGTTGGTCGCTAAAGAAGTTGCGGTAGAGGTGGTTGTCAGAGGTGTGGAGGAAGATTTGAGGTGTAGACGGCGTCCAGGGCCCTCCTCTATTGTGATGGATGGTTTCGTCGTTGGAGCAGCTCCGGCCAGCTGTAACACGTCGAGGCTAAAGCAGTACAAGGCAGACATCATTAATCTCAAGTGGGATTATAATAACATCTCCAATAGATGATGTAAAATACATTACCAAAAAGTTATAGATGTAAAATTTACATCATCAAAAGACACCTGACTGCAACAGATGAGGTAAAAACTGTTGACTCTGAATTAACTATCGAAACTGAAATTTATTGTGGAATCTGAATGTTACCGTCGAAACTGAATGCACTGGTAACAGAGAGGCACTTCACATGTAGTTTAGGCCGCTCGAGCACTAGTAGTAGGAAACAATGATCTAAATCAACAGCCGGTCGATAGGGAGCAGCAGCGCCTAGAGGAGCAGTGCGAACTAGAGCGAGAGCAGCAACTCGTGTAGCTGCAGCAACCCGTGTACCAGCATCAGCAGCGCGAGCAAGAGCAAGAGTAGAGCAGCAACACAAGAGAGGGGAAGAGTAGCGCATCAGCATGGCCGAGCGAGATCCGGAGCAGTAGCAGCACGAGCAAGCGAGAGCCAGAGCAGCAGTAGCAGCAGATTCGGTTGGTATGGATGTCACCGCCGAGGGAGCCTCGCCGGCTTCGAGGTAACCGCGCCATGGCGGTGTGGGATCAAGCAGCATTGTCATGGGAAACCACGGCCACCTATGGGGGCATAATCCCCTTTTGGTTCGGCTAGGGAATGGGCATGTTGCACAAAGAGCGGAGAAGCATAACACATCATGACAGAGATCACACGGGCAGTTTTTACCCAGGTTCGGGCCGCTGTGAGGCAAAAAATCCTACTCCGGCTTTGGTGGATTGATGGTGGATAATGGTGGAGAACGCGGTGCTCTTGCGTGGCAGGGTTGCCTCGGGGCGAGATTGGCAACACGCGTATGAATGTACGAGGGTCCGAATCCTCTTTATGGTTGCCATGGGTCTCCTTTTATAGATAAAGGGGTCACCACAGTGGAAAATCAGTCTTTTACACACTGATTCGATAGCAAATAGTGCTATCATACCTAACTCTACAGGCGGAGAGAGCGCATTAAATGCGCGCTCAGTGTCACATCATAGTATGCCCGGCAAGCCTTGCTGGGCTATTTTGCCAGCTTCGCACCTGCTTGCTTGACACGTCTTAGGACGGGTGTCATCTGTTGGCATTCTCCATAGAAAGTGGCTTCCATGTGGCAGGAAGCAGCCACTTAGTCACTTAGGGGCTTGACACCGCATTGATTGACGAGTTGCGTCACTGTGAGGTGGAGCAATGAAGCTTTGGCGGGGCAGTCCGCCCTTGCTGTGCCCGGCAAACCTGCCGGGGCGGTCAGGTGGCTTGTCTTCAGGGCGATCCTCGTCCTTGCCAGGCTCGCCTTCCCGGCAAGGGAGGTTTTTCCCTTAGTGATCTCTTGCTTCTCTAGCTCGTCTTGGTCTTCTTGATCTACACTTTGATCCTTCAAAGAACTAATCTCTTGTGCTTGGTCTAATCTTGGGTGCTGCAATCTTGTCTTTAGGCCTATGCACAGTCTGGGCAACGGACCCAAGGTTTGTTGCACCGACAGGAGCCCTCGGGCCTTGCCCGAACATGCTGCTGGGCGTCGTCGGGGTAGGCCCTAACAAGTGCACTAGGAGGAGCGTAGTGGTGGCTCGCCCTTTGAGATTTTCTTTTCGTCTTCATTAACTTGAGCCTAGGTCAGTTTCCGGTTCTCCCGTGCGTTGCATAACGCCAATTGTAGTGGGGCTACTCTTGTAATGGCCGTGAATGACTTTAACGCACGGGCGAGTAACTGCCAATTCACTCTTTCCACGACGCCCTTATCCTTGGCCATGTATGCTGCATGCATTGAGTTGGGTAGGTAAATGAGGCACGTGGTGAGGGAGGGGCCTGGTCTTCTTGGATTGGTGGAGGAGGACAGCGGTTACCCATCGGGGGATCAGCCCCCAGCCCTAACCTGCCTATAAAAGGAGGGGTGAGGGTGGAGTGGGAGTACTCATCCATATACCTCTCCTCCTCCATCCTCTGCTTTCTTCTGGGTATGCTGAAAGGGAGAGCCCGGGGCCAGGCCTCGGGCTCTAGCTTGGGTTGGTGATGTCGAATGCTTGTGCTGATGCTTGGGGAGTGAAAGGAGGATATGGTCACGCCTTTGTTGGGGCGGGATTCCTCTCTCATCTTCATGCGAGCCTCAGGAGGGTGCGCGGGCGGCGCGGCGGTAGCACTGGAGGTAGCGACTCTGATGTTCTTGTCGCCGGGCCGCCCGTGGCTTCAATTTAAGTGAGGGGCAATGCAAATGACACCACACCGAGGCCCGTAACAGACACATGGCATGGTAGTCGATCGTGGCCTATTCCCCCTCTTCCTGCAGCGTTAGAGGGAGGTTGCAGAAGTGGTTCACCGTCGGTGAAGGAGGAACCTACCTCCCAGGGTAATGCATGTTCGACGTATGGGAGATCCCCTTGTCCTTATACATGCTTCCTTAACGGGCGGTGGCTCCTGATCTTCGGGCCGTCAGATACGACCATGCTCTCTATGGAGTTACCCAGAGCGCATGGCGTCCGCTTTGGCTGGCATGGTGGGAGCTTCGAGTGACAGTGGTACGGAAGGTTGCGGCAACCCATGACGCGTCAAGAATGGGGGCGACCGCTCCGATGAGTCGTGTTTGCCGGCAACACCATCGTCTCCGTCTGGGCTTCCTGGGAGCGTCACCATCCGCACCTGCCATCTGGTTTCTTCCTCATAGCCTGGGAATGATGCTATCCTGTTCCTGGGGAGGCGCCGAATCCCAGGCAGGCCTTCCCTCCGCCTCCTTCGTCTCTCCCTATAGTTTCGAAGGAGAGGAAAAAGTGAAGGCGTCAAGAGCATTTTATATTTTTTCAATCTTAAATATATAGGCGCTTGCCAATTTTTAGTTCAAATTATGTAATCTTTTTAATCCATGTTTGTGTCCTGTAAGGTCTGTACTTGTTTGATCAGCATATTAATGAAAAAGATAAACCTAGTTGGGGACTCGTGCATGTAATATGTCCATGCAGAGGTGGGATGACTTTATACTTTTTAAGTAAACAAGTTTCCCCCGGCAGGCTATCCTGCCGGTACTTTCAGGTTTGTGGACACGGAGTTAGGCCTATCGGACACAAATCATGAAGAGGAACCAGCCCCCCACCAGTCATTTTTCGCCAAAGGCCACTACGACCATCCTGACCGAAGCAACGTTCGATTCAAAGGATGGGAGCACCTAAGTTTCGAAAGGCAGTGAGGTTTTCTTATGGACAAGTCCTTACTTACAGAAACACGTATGAATAAGAGAAGGAACGTATCTCTTTGGCTTGCCTGGGATCGCAACGTAGGCTTGTCTTCTCATCTCCTCTTAGGGACCAAGTCCATAGTAGGAACCTGTAGTTTATGGCTTTATGCAGATGAAAATGAGTCGAGATGCGATCTTATCTACAATGAACATGCGATGCTCATGATATGCTTATGCATGAATGCAACTTGTCGGGGGCCCCCCAACGCTTCATTTATTTCTCTATTGCTCAGGGTCTGCGCCTGGCTTTGTAAAAGGGGTTACATGTAGCTGAGTCAAGGCCTGCACAAAAGGGTGGCTGCCGGGCAGGGCTCGACAGCCGCGCCTTATGGGTAGAACTTGCGGAGATGCTCAATATTCCATGAGTTTTGCAATTGAATGCCATCTTCTGTCTCCAGATGGACTGCGCCAGGTTTAATGACTCGTACTACCCGGTAAGGGCCTTCCCACTTCAACATCAACTTGTTTTACCCTTGGCGGACAGAACACGCCTAAGGACAAGGTCGCCTTCCTCAAAACACCGGGCGTGAACCCTACGGTTGTGATAGCGACGCAGTGCTTGCTGGTAGCATGCAGCACGCGTAGCAGCCCAGAGATGGTTGTCCTCGAGAAGCACAACGTTGTCACGCCGGTGCTGTTCCTGCGCTACTTCATCGTAGGTAAGCACTCGAGGTAACCCGTAAATGAGTTCCGTGGGGATAACTGCTTCTGCCCCCATAGACTAGGGAGAAGGGATCTACCCAGTCGCTCGATTTGGTGTCATTCTGAGGGACCAAAGAACCACCGGCAACTCGTCAATCCATCCCTCCCGCACTTCTGCAGCTTATCAAATGTTCTTGTCTTGAGTCCTCGCAACACATCAGTGTTCACCCTATCAGCTTGCCCATTGCTTCTGGGATGTGCAACAGAGGCAAATGAGATCTTGCTTCCAAGGGCATGAACATATTGCATGAAGGCGCGGCTCATGAATTGGGTGCCGTTATCAGTGATGATCCGGGCAGGGACCTCGAAGCGGCACACCAATCCTTTCAAGAACTTGATAGCTGACTAAGCAGCCACCTTTCTCACGGCTTCTACTTCCGGCCACTTTGTAAACTTATCGATTGCAACAAACAAGAATTCAAAGTCCCCGGCAGCACGGGGAAAGGGCCGAGGACATCAAGCCCCCATACCAAAAACAACCATGACAAAGGGATTGTCTGAAGAGCTTGGGCAGTCAGATGGATATTCTTGGAATGGAAGTTGCAGGCTTCACATTTAGTGACTAGCTCGACCACATCTTGGAGGGATGTTAGCCAATAGAATCCTTACCAGAATGCTTTCCCAACAAAAGCCCTCGATCCAATGTGGGAGCCGCACATGCCTTTGTGTATTTCTGCGAACAGTTCCTTTCCTTCTTCCTGGCAAATGCACTTCAATTTCGCACTGTTGGGCCTTCTTCTGTATAGTGTGTCATCGACGAACTGATACATACTGGCCCTCCGGGATACTCTTTCAGCTTCTTGCTCTTTGGGATGTTCTCCGGTTTGAAGGAAATGAATTATGTCCGTGCCGAAGTTGGAGCCTGCGGCTCGACAACGAGGACTAGCGGCACCTCCTCCTTCGTCGGAGCGCACCCCTCGACTACGAGGACTGGTGGTCTGGTGGGAGGGGGTAGCTCAGAAGCTGAAGGGGAGTTGTTCCCGTCAAGCTCTCAGCTAGGAGCCCCGGGAGGCTCTACCGGGAGAGACTTGCCGAAGTCCAGTTTCCTCCTCTTCCGGGCCATTGTTGCCGGGGATACGGAGGGCTGAGTAAGATGGAGAACAAAAGTTCCTGGTTCCACGAGAAGCTTCTGCACAACGCACTTTGATAGATGATTAGCAATGCTGTTTTCTGCACTGGGTACATGCTCTGTTTGCAATCCATCGAAGCGCTCCTCCAGCCTTCTCACTTCCTCAACATATGCCTCCATCAATGGACTTCAGTAATCCTTGTTGACTTGTCTCACCAAAATTTGTGAATCTCCTTGAATGACCAGCTTCTTGATCCCAAATTCCGTGGCAATCCTGAGCCCGGCAAGGAGCCCTTCATACTCTGCAGTATTGTTGGTCGCCTCCTCCCGAGGAAAATGCATTTGGACGACGTACTTCAGGTGCTCTCCAGTGGGAACAACGAGAAGCACGCCAGCCCCTGCACCTTGTAGGGAGAAGGCACCATTGAAATACATGATCCATTCTTGGGGTGCTTCCTTGCTGGGAATAATGTCTCTAGTACCTCTTCATCAGGGGTTGGCGTCCATTCTGCAATAAACTCTACCAGTGCTCTGCTCTGACTTGTTGACGTGCTTTCAAACTTTAAGCCAAAGCTGGATAACTCCAATGCCCACTCCACTATTCTGCCAGTAGCCTCAGGGTTTCGGAGTATCCTTTGCAAAGGGAAGCGGGTGACAACCATGATCTCGTGGGCGTGGAAGTAGTGGCGCAGTTTCCTTGAGGCCATGACTAGGCCAAAATTCAATTTTTGCATGCCAGAATACCTGGATCTAGCACCCTGCAATAGAGAGTTGACGAAGTATACTAGGCACTGCACCACTTTCTTCCTTGCTGTGTCCTTGGGGTTGCCTCTGCTGCCATGCTCTTCTCTATCTTGATCCACGTCTGTCCTTGCCGGGTTGTGCTCCACTTCCCGCTGCGCCACTAGTGCTGCACTAACCACTTGATTAGTTTCCACCAGGTATAGCAGCAACGGCTCTTGTGGTTTGGGAGCAACCAAAGTGGGCACAAAAGACAAGTAGGTCTTCAAATCTTGCAGTGCTGCATCTGCTTCCGGAGTCCACCTCATGGGTCCTGCCTTCTTCAAGATTTTGAAGAACGACAAGGCGCGCTCGGCAGACTTGGAGATGAATCTGCTAAGTGCGGCAACGCACCCTGTCAAACGCCTCACATCCTTAACTGTTTTAGGTGCCTGAATCTGCTCAATAGCCTTGATCTTATCGGGGTTGGCCTCTATCCCGTGATGGGAAATAAAGTAACCAAGTAGCTTGCTGGAGGGAATACCAAACACACACTTCTCCGGCTTCAGCTTCAAGTCGATCTTGTGCAGATTAGCAAACATCTCTTCTAAGTCCTGGATGAGGGTCGATCTGTCCTTGGTCTTGACCACAATATCATCCATATAAGCATCAATGTTCCTGTGCAACACTGACTCAAAACCAATCTGGACTGCTCTTGCAAAAGTGGATGCGACACTCTTCAACCCGAAAAGCATTCATACAAAGCAGTATGTGCCACATGGGGTGATGAGTGAGGTCTTCTCTTCGTCTTCCTTGGACATAAATATTTGATGATATCCAGAGTATGCATCCAGAAAGGAGACAAAATCACACCCGGAAGTGGAATCCACAATTTGGTCGATGCGTGGCAAGGGGAATGGGTCCTTCGGGCATGCTTTGTTAAGATCCATGAAATCTATGCAAAGACTCCATTTCCCATTAGCCTTGCGTACGACCACTGGGTTTGCTAACCACGTTGGATGTAGTACTCCTATGACCAAACCAGCTGCCTCAAGTTTCTTGATTTCCTCGGCAATGAACTGTTGCCGCTCCAAGGGTTGCTTTCGGACATTCTGCTTGACGGGTCGGGGGTGTGGGCAGACAGCTAGGTGGTGCTCGATTACCTCCCGGGGAATACCGGGGATATCAGTTGGTTCCCAGGCAAAACATCGATATTCGCCCGCAGGAAGGCAACGAGCGTGCTTTCCTATTTTTCATCAAGGATGGTGCTGATAGTGAAAGTACCATCAATGCCAGCCAGCCCAGCCGATACCTTTTCCACATGGGCTACAACACCCTTGGACCTCTTGCTATTAGAACTCTCCGTCATGTCATCAACAGGTGCAACATACTCCGAGCAGGTACGCTTCCCGGACTCCTTGCTGGTGTCCCTTCTAGCCTTCTTCTTTTCATTGCTTTCCTTGGAGGGAACTATGGCTTCAGCGGCCTCTGCTGCAACTGTGTCCCGGTACATCTTATCCACGCAAATAATTGCATCCTTCTCGTCTTGACGGAATGGAAATGACGCCCACCGGCCCTGGCATCTTCAAGGTCTTGTAGGCATAGTGGGATGCTGCCATGAATTTGGCCAGAGCTGGGCATCCAAGGATTCCGTTTTATGGCAGGGGGAGGTCGACCACATCAAACAGAACCTTCTCAGTCTGGTAATTCAACTCTCCCCCGAATGTCACCGGCAATGTGATCTTTCCCTTAGGACAACTCATGTCGGGGTTGATTCCTTGAAACGTGCCCGTGATCTTGAGCTCTTCCTCTGCTATCTGAAGTTTGCTGATGACCTTTGGGGAAATCAGATTCAACCCAGCCCCACCACCAACCAACATCTTTTTGACTTTGAGGTTGCGGATTGTTGGTGAGACCAACAACGGCAAGCACCCTACTGTGGTGGTGCGGTCAGGGTGGCCCTCTTCGTCAAAAATGATGGACGTGCGTAACCACTTGAGCGGCTTTCAAGAGTCTGCCCTTGGCTCCACGACATGGACCTCACGCGCCCACTGTTTAAGCAGGCGGTGAGAGGAGTGCATAGATGCACCCCCGTCAATGCACAGGGCATCAGTGGCCTTCTCGAATTCCTGCTTACTGGTTTCCTCTTCATCCCCCCATCACTTTCATCATAGAAATCTTCCTTCTCACGACCTCTGGTGTTTTTTCCTTAATTTCGAGGAGCCTTTCCGTTGCGGCTTGCTTCGCTGCCTCGGCCCTTACCGCCAGCGCCATTTTGACCTTTCTCCTTATCACGCTTCTCATACTAAGCCCTCTGCTTCTTGACGAGCTGTTCAACTTGATGGCACTCCTAGAGATCGTGGCCCTTTGTCCGATGAATCTTGCAGTACGGCTCATCACCTTTCCCAGCCTTCTCAGCAGACGCAGCCCCCCGGCAATCAGTGCACGTGCCAACTTCCTTGCCGGGGGCTTCGACCCTAGCCTTGTTGCCGGTACTAGGCGTGCCCGATCCCTCAACGGTCATTGCTGCCTCATCCTTGCGCCTCTTGTTGCGCTTCTTGTTCTTCTTCTTTTGACTAGTGGCCTCGTCGTCATCCTCTGAGTTGATGTCGATGCCATCTTCCTCTCCAGGGAGTTTCCTCCCCTCCTCCACCCGATCACACTTGTCCACCAAGCTGTAAAGCTCCTTCATAGACTTGGGCAATCGAACATTCATCTTGGAACATATTTGACGGTTGCGCACGTTGTATCAGAACAAAACTATCACAGCTGCCTAGAATATTTCTGTGGACTCAGCTAAACCTCTGCATGTACTTCCGTAGAGTCTCTCCTTCCTTTTGCCGGAGAAGCTGCAAATCGCTGGGTCGCCCTGGTTCTTGATGGCCGCCCGTGAAGGCACCAACGAACCCATGGCACAGGTAAGCCCAGGTCGAGATGGAGTTCTCCGACAGGTGCATCAGCCAAGACCTCATGTTTGGCTTGAGCGCCAAAGGGAAGTAGTTGGCAAAAACCTTCTCATCTCTCCCCCCGGCAGCTTGAACAGCTATGGTGTAGATGCTCAAGAACTCCGTCGGATCCAGTCTCCCATCATACTTCTCTCGTATCTCTGGCTTGTGCGAGCGGACGACCAACAGACTTGCCGCAGCTCACGGGTGAATGCAGGGCACCCAGCCTCGAAAGGCAGATACCTGCCTCCGCCGAGCACAGGCTCGTCGATATTGGGGCCATCACGCCCATCAGACTAGTGGTGGTTGTCGCGGCGTCGCTCGATGGTGACGCGCGCGCCCTTCCTCTGCCCGTCCTCCGGGGCTCGCCGTCGGCCTTGACATGCGCGAGGATCGGAAGAAGCCATCAAGACATCATCAAGCACTTGTTCACGCAGCCCTCGTGCTGGTTGCCGCGGTGGGGATTGCACTGTGGGGGTGGCCCCTTCCGCACGGCCAGTAGTGTGGGCTGCTGTCATCGTCTGGGGAGGCCATGGCGGGCCAGCTCGCTGCGAGCCTCCAACCTCGGCAAAGCCAATCAGGCTCTGAATGGTGGCTCTCCATGCATTCATCTAATCAGCTGTCGTCATAAATCTCAGCAGCAGCTGGGCCCGCGCCATGGCCTTTGAAGCGAAACATGGCATAGGTGAGGATGATGTAGACCGCAGTGTCGCCCTGCTCCTGACGGTGCCGGTAGTGGTTGCGCCAGGCTCCCGCCATCGGGAGCCAGTTGCTTGGATGGCGTGGTGATGAGGTGGTGGCGCGTGTGCACTAATGACCCCGTTCGGAGCATTGGCTGGGCTAGTTTGCTCCGGGGGTGGCGCATGTCCTGCGATAGCGCCCGCGGCTGGGGCGGTCGGAGATGTTTATGGGCAAAGTTGGGGACTTAACTTCTTTTTAGTACTACTTGTCACCCCCAAACTGATGGACAAACTGAAGTACTGAGCAGAACATTGTCTACTATGCTTAGGGCTGTTTTGACGAATAATAAGAAAATGTAGGAAGAATGCTTGCCTCATATTGAATTTGCTTATAATCGTTCATTGAATTCTACTACTAAGATGTGCCCTTTTGAAATTGTGTATGGTTTCCTACCTCGTGAACTTATTGATTTGTTGCCTCTTCCATGTTCGGAGAAAGTTAATTTTGATGCGAAACAACGTGTTGAATTGATTTTAGAAATGCATTAGTTCACTAAGGAAAACATTGAGCGTATGAATGCTAAATATAAACTTGCTGGAGATAAGGGTAGAAAACATGTTGTGTTTGCACCTAGAGATCTTGTTTGGTTACATTTGCGTAAGGATAGATTTCCTCATTTACTGTAGCGACCCGACCTCAGATGGTCAAGTCTCTGTGTTCCAGTGTCATCCCTGGATAAGTAATCTTTGACACACCACGATTCAAGGATTTATAACAGAGTAGCAATCACACACTTATTACATAGAATGTCTCAGAAGAGAACTTATTACAATAATATGGCTTGAGGCCATCTAATGCGATAACAGCGGAAGACAAAAGTGAGTCCATCAACTCCAACGGCATAGCTGAGCTGCACGGCGACGACCTAACGAACCTTACTCCTCGTCTGAAAAGTCTGCAACATAATACGTTGCAGCCCGAGAACGGGTTAGCACATGGAATATGCTCGCAATATAACACAATAGAGCAAGAACAGAATAATGCTATCACTACATGCATATTTGGCTGGTGGAAAGCTCTATGGTTAAAGTTTTGCGAAAAGCCAATTTTTCCCTACAACAAAGGAATAGATTTTAATTTAACTATCATGGTGGTTGAAACATTGAGAAGGTATAACCCCAACTCAATCCCAATTAAAGTAATTAACAACCCAACAATATTAATTAAGAGTGATGAGATACATGTGATAACTCAATTACTAGATACTCAAATTTGTCCATAACCGGGGACACGGCTAACCATGATTAGATTGTACACTCTGCAGAGGTTTGCACACTTTTCCCCACAAGACTCGATCGCCCCCGTTGATTTCTCGCTTCTGAGGTGTTTGAGAAATGGATGACCGAGACACAGTCTTTCAGAAACATTAACTCTCTACTCCGGGTAGACCATACCAAACCTAGAAAACCCACTACCTGCTGATCTACCTCTTCGATAGCTTCACGTAACCTACTCAACTATGCTAGAGCCCACAGTAGCTTGTGGCTGCACACGGAAGTTTCTAGCATGAATAATCTCAGTTCCTTTGACCACTGGTGGCGGTCCATAGGAAGATCACACGGGTACCCTGGGATTTCCAAAAAAAAAAACAGACAACACTGGGTTCCCCAGGTGCCTCAATCCACCCAGATGTGTATTAAAGTTGCCACCTTAAGTAAACCATTAATTAACAATCTCACATCTGTCATGGATACACTCAATCCCAAATCACGTCTACGAGCATAGCATAGCAATATAAGCAACACGTAGAAGTAACTCCCGAGGGTTTGATAGTAACAGGGCAATAGGTTCTACCTCAACTACTACTTCCCAACCCACAAGTTAACGACATCCTAACCATGCAATGTTTGAGGATTTAACTAATGCACAAAAACTGGGTATGAAAAGAGTATGATTAAAGTGTTACTTGCTTTGCTGACGATCCGCGAATCCTAGAGACTCGTAGTAACACGCTTGGCACTCCGGGAATTCTATCGCAAGCAAACAATAACATACAAAAGCAACAAGCAAAGATGCACAAGCAAAACTCAAATAAAAGAGGTTGACCAGAAAGTTCAACTTAAGAACTCTGGTTCGCAAAAAGAATCAAACCAAACGGAGCAACGAAACTCAAACAGCGAAAGAAACAAGATCCGTTTACTAACCTGAACTAGGGTCAAATTTTACAGCATCAAAATCTTGTTTAAGTTGTTTAAACGGAAAGAGGGTCTCGAGAAGAAGATCTAGGCGCTTGAATCGCCTGATTCTGACTAACGAGCGAAAAGATAAACAGAAACTAAGATCGATCTGAAATCGCGATCAGAAAAATCGCGGAATAAATCCGAGAAAAAGAAAAACTGACGAAAAGACTAACGAACGAACGTTCGTTATCTGGATCTAAACGAAGAACGCGTTCGTTAAAACGAATGAACGAGCGAACGCTCGCTAATTAAATAAACCGGAGAATAAAAACCGATCTATTTAAAAAAAAACGAAAACATAGGGTTTTATAAAAAAACGGCTACCTCGGCTCGGCTCGTGGCGGTGCGGCGATGGGATGGCGGGGTGGCGGCGGCGGCGACGGAGGCGGCGCGGCGGCTCGGCTCGATGGCGGGTGGTGGTGGTGGTGTGTGTGGCGGCGGGGCTTGGTATTTAAGTGAGGGGCTCGGCTTGGAGGAGGGGGCAGGCGGAGTCCGGCTCGGACTCCGCTCAGCGGGCGGCTGGCCAGCTGGGAGGCGGCGGCGGCTGGCAGCCGGCTGGCTGGCTCAGGCCGGGCCTCGGCCCGATCGGGGAATTTTTTAAATAATTCCGCCGATAGAAAAAAATCCTATAAAATAAAATAAAAATCTAAAAATGCCAAAACAAATTTTCACCGTCTAAATGAAATATTTAGAACGAGATGAACATTTTCTTGGCCCTAAAGTGCAATTTTTGAAAACGTGCAATTTTTCTAATGCAAATAAAATCCAAATAAAATCAAATAAAATCCAACAAATGATTTTAACATTTTTCCTCCAGTAATTCGATTGTTTTGGAGAATTCATATTATCTCCTCTCATATATTTATTATGAAATATTTTTCCAGAGAGAAAAATAACTACAATAAAAAAAATCCTCGTTTTCGCTATTTGATAAAAATCAAATATGAAAACCGGAAAATCCCCAACTCTCTCTGAGGGTCCTTGAGTTGCTTAGGATTTTGAGGATTGCGGAACGAAGATGCAATAAAAGATGATATGCATGGATGACCTATGTATAACATTCCAAATTGAAAATTTGGGATGTTACATTTACGCAAATCAAAGCTAATGCCACGTGCAGATGGTTCTTTTAAGGTGTTCGAGAAAATAAATGATACTGCATATAAACTTGAGCTGCCTACAGATTTTGGGGTTAGTCCCACTTTTAACATTGCAGCTTTGAAGCCTTATTTGGGCTAGGAAGATGAGCTTCCGTAAAGGACGACTTCATTTCAAGAAGGGGAGGATGATGAGGACATCAATACCATTGTTACACCCACATCCCTGCTACTATACATACTGGACCAATTACTAGAGCTCATCCATGCCAATTAAATTACCAGGTACTTTCATTTCTTGGTAATGATTCTAATGTTCATGAGAATATGATGTTGGCTAAACTGGATACATTTGTTTTGCTTACAAGTGAAGGGCCTAGCTTGGAGAAGGATGAACATTGGAGAAAGAACAAGCATGGAGATGATGGCATGCGCAAGGGAAACAAGAAGGGAGTTTCAAGTGATCATTTCAGGACTTTGAAGCCACCGTAATGAGTGCATGAAGTCTTGTACGAAATATACAAGATGCCACTTCACAAATTTCGTCCAGAGGCTATTATAGGTGCCGCGTCACCTTATTATTGGGCCAGGTGCATGTAATTTCAAAATACATAAGTATAGGCTATTTTTAGAGTCCATATGTGTGGGGAAACAAGAGATAGGGTTGGTTTCGGACCCCTTCCCCAAGGGCCACGAAATTCCCCCCTCTTCCTCCATATATACAGACCTTAGGGCATCGTTTAGACTTTGGGTTCTGTTTAGATTAAAAGTTCGCCATAGCTGCAACTTCGCGTACTTCGTTTGTCTTCAACGACCAAACAAAGACGTCACATAACCCAACTTGATCAATAAAGTTTTCATATTATATTCGCAATATCTAGATTGCAATTTTAGTTTCTTGCTTGTTCTTCGTTTGCTTGCAGGAAATAGACCCTCATGGTCAGGTTGATCGTGCTCCGGCGTTGTCAATAACCCCTTGGAAGTTGGTTTAGTGATTGCTAAGGCGCAACGTCTCGCACATTCGTAGTCGGATCGTCAAGGTCGACTCGCACAGAAAACAATAGCTATCTCACCGAAACATCAGGACACCCTTGCCTCTACCAGTAAGTCCATTATTTTATCCTCTTCGCCCCTAACATTCTTCCCCAGAAACCCTCCCCTTCCCGTCCTTGCCTCCCCAACACCTCCAAGCCACATAATCTAGTCCTCAGCCGCAGCGGAGGACCTGTACCTTACACCCAGCCAGATCTATGTTCCGCACCTTGGAAACCCCAACTAGCAACTCTCCACTACACTGGAGCCACTTCAGCGACTGGCTTGTCCACCGCTCCATATCTCCTTGACCGCCATCATGGTCCACTGCACCAGATCTGCTTCACCAGCGCCCTCGTCCACCATAGTGTATGCGCTTCATCGACTCCCTCGTCCGCCATATCGTTGGCCCTTCATACAAGCCCTCGTCCGCCTCACCAAAAGCACTGTGCACTGCGCCGGATTTGCTTCGCCAACGCCTTCATCCCCTACACCGGCCCCGCTCCATGGACGCCATATTCAAATCCATCGACCCTACTTTACTGCCACCGCCGCCTCATCAGGTTATTTCGATTTGTAATCCTTTGGGTTTTCTGTTCTTTATTATCCAACAGTTCACTTACCGCATATCAGCTTTCATGGATGTCGACAGGTGCCACAGCTAAAGCACCGGAGCCTCTTCATCAACGCGACAGCCGACCCAAACTCAACTGCAACACCATCACCATCGATGATACTTATCTTTCACGTATGACAACGATGCCCATACGCCGCCAGGAATCAGGTACTATGCTCCAACGGCCGGTGCCTACGTTCACTTTCTTAGCATAAGCACCGCACCTTCGAATATCTTCAGCGCATCAATCAATTTTTCATGAGAGGCATTATTCTGCTTGCACCTGTAGGTCCATACGTGTGGGAGTGAACATGTTACATGTGCTAAAATACAAATCAGTGCACATGTAGTTACAATGCTTTTGTTTTGTCCTAAGTATTAATTACTGTACTTCCTAGATATCACTGCCTACTATTTTTATTCTTGCATGGTATATTAAAGATAATGGTGTTGTTCTGATGCCACCTGTTGGTTACAATTATTGTACTGGAATGCTTCTATGTTCTTTATGCTTAAACAACAACAAACTAGTTTGTGGTTCCGCTACTTTTGGTTCGTTTTAACCTACATTTTTTGATGCTAGCTATTACAACACTCCTCCGAGCCTTTGTTCATTACTTTTTTGTGCGTTCTTGATCTCCCCAAGTTGCATGACTAATTTGATGCTTCTATTCATTATGCAGCTGCCAACCCCATCAAGCAAAATGCTTTTTCTTTTGGGGATGGCACCTCGAAGAAGCATAAAAATGAAGTGAAGCACATATATTGTCGTGTAAACACACACCCTTGTTTAATTAGTTTAGATGAACCATTGATGATCAATTTGAACCAGTGCATGTGATTAAAATAGTTTTTACCTAAATAGAGGGGGAAGAATGAACTATAACGACTAGATTTGCAACTACGGGATGCTGGCGACATCTTCAAAGAACATTGCAACACCAACGAGGCTTCACAACAACATATGGTAAGCCAGTGTGTTTTAGTACATGTGAAATTTCATGTGTGTGGGCTAGTTTCTTCGCTTGTGCCCTCAACCAGTAATCCAATAGAGTTGCATATAGTTGAGTTGCCTGCTTTGCTGTATTGCTTGATTCAAATGCTTGTTTGTTACTTGTTAGGCTATACCTGAGTTGGCCAATGTGTTAGCGTGCCTGCCATACTATCGTAAAGAAATGCATGCCTAATTCATTTGACTCCTTAATTTTTCCTATGAACTTCATCACAAGAGTGTCTTCATAGTTTATATGAGGTCACACTGTTTAAGTGTTTTTCAGATTATTTCAACTACTTATTTGCCTGGGCAACTTAAATATAGCGGTGGTACACTGCCTTTCATCTTACCATTTTAATTTGTTTTCAGCTGATGCAACTCTGAACCATTTAAATATAGTGTCGCATGGTTGGCAATAATTCGTATGTCGTTTACCATGTAAGCTTACTGCCTGGATCATTTGATAACTATCTCTTACTTATATCCAATGAAAAACTTTGAGGATGCAGTTCAAACTAGGACAGAACATAGACCCCTGGGATCTACTTTTGGAAGGAGTGCACTATCCATGTTATAAGATGGTAGCAGTTCAGAGGCAACACCCTTGGAGAGCACAAATATTATAGTTCTTGTGGCACTACTAGAGGCAGAAAGAGATGGTGTGGCTGCCATGAATGAGGTAGTCCTAATCTTGAGGCTGGAAAATTAGCTGCACGCATTATGCAAGCAAACCAAGAATTAGAGGAAGTAAGAATTTTGCATTTCAAGACGGAGGAGGTCTCGCTACTTCTGCTATCTGAAGCCCAGGGTAATCCCAGTTCTTGTCTAGGTATCGGTTAAAATTGTCATTAGATTAGTATACTTGCATGTTGTGTCATGTGTGTGACTAGATTATGTTGTAAGACCACATATTTGTTGTGCATGTGTTGTAATGATTTGATTTTTTAGGTGAGGTAATCCTCAGTACTTGTATGATTGGACATATGGTGAACTGTTTTTCGTGTGAGCAGATTGTATTGGTTGAAATAAATGTTTGACTCAAAGTGTATCCAACCTACTGAATTCGAAGATCACGACATTTCCAAATCATATTCATATATAAAGGTGGGATAAGTCTTTGTTGTGGTTTTGAAGATAATATATATAACAAAACTGAAATGATCGATACGGTCGACTAGAGGGGAGGGGGTGAAAAGGAGACTACAAATTTTAATCTTTCTTGTAGATTTTAAGGCTTAGCAGATAAAAGAGTTCACTAGATATGCAACTAGGTGAATGCAACCTATATGACAAGCAAGCTCCAAGATAAATATGCTAGGCAACAAACTACTTAGCAAGCCAACAAGCATACAACAACAAAATAAGGTGCGGGAAAGGATTAACCACAAGTGAGACGAGGACGCGGATTTTAACCCGAAGTTCACTCTTCCTTGTGGAAGAGCTAAATCTCCGTTTGGAGCGGTGCCGGAACCGAAGCTTACGGAACGCCACCGAAGGCTCACCGTATTCTCCTTCGAGTCACCCCAACGGATGAGCCTCGAAACACTCGGGGTTGGTCTTGAAGGCGACCACCACACCTTTACAAACTTCTCCGGAGCACACCACAAGCAAGGAAGCTTCGGAGGAACCTCTAACCGCCTAGGAGCCCAAGCTCCAAGAGTAACAAGTCAATGGGGAAGAAATGTTGCGGGGAACGCAATTTGGTTTGGTCAAGATGTAGATCGGGTCTTGCTCTCCCAATCCCCAAAGTTTCAACAAGTCTGGGTGGAGGGATTGAGAGTATTGAGCAAAATGGGGTGTACCAATGGTGGAGCTCAATAAGACATTAGGGTTGAGGGCTGGAGGTGGAAGAAAGGCCTTTATATAGTGTTCACGGGCTGGTGGGGATTTTTGCCCGTTGGACCCCGTGCGCACGGGATTTCTGCTCGGCAATGGCATTCCCACACGACATTTATCCACACAAACTCCTCTTAATAGTGCGGTCTTTCCTACGACTAGAAGCAAACCAAAACTAAACCTTCGAAGCGTCGAAAGACCATCCCTTTGCCCTTTTTGAAATGGGGGGTCGCACATCTCCATCGTGGGCACTTAGAACGAATATCCTGAGATAAACTTTAGCAACCGATATTAGTTCAACTAACCACATTGTCATCACACCAAAATATAGCATAAGTGCCACTAGCACTTTCACTCTCCCCCTTTTTGGTGCATAAATAAACCTATAACGGTGCCTAGATCTCATGACAAAGTGTGGCGAGCAAATAATGTGAGACCCAATAAGCATAAGAGGATAATTGCAAGGTTCAATAATAAAGCTAGTGTTTTACAATAAAGCTAGAGTCTCACAACCACACAGACGGAAAGTAAATAAGAGTATCTCAAGCCAACTAAAACCAACAAACAGCTAAAAACACGAGGCTTGAGATCTCAACACACCCACGAACACACCACACACCCACGAACACACCACTTCTCCCCCTTTGTCATCAAAACAACAAAAAGGAGACAAATGGCGACACGAGACCCACTAAACAAGAGGAGGAGCACTCGAGGCATCATCATCATCATCAAAACGCCACCCGGCCATTGGGAAAGACCGAGCAGTGGCCTCACTGTCGACGTCCTCTGAACCTGGACCGACCTCCTCACCAGAAGCATTGCTGCCTTTTCGCTTCACGCCGAACAAGCTTCTCCTTGTTGATTTCCTTGATCTGACGATGCTGAATCGACTGACACATCTTGAACATGTTGCTCAAGGTCTTGAATAGAGACTTCTTCTCTCCCTTGGCAAAGATGGCCTCAGAGCCAACAGACTTTGCCTTACCACGAGGGATTCGTGCAGTAGAGGACATGTCTGGAGTGTAAGTAGCACGATCCTCTGGCCTAGGGTTGCGCCCCTTCTTGATAGGCACATAGGGAGCAGGAGCAGCTGGGGTCCAGTTGGAGTTGCGCTTGGGAACAGTAGTCTTGAAGCTGGCAATGTACTTTGCTGGACAGACGGTCTCAATCAACGCCTGTATGAATGGAGCATAGATCAAGGACTTGTTCTCTTGTACACACTGACGCAACTCGTAGTACATGAAATCCAGAACATCCACTTTCTTCTTCTGATGAAGATACACAAAGACATCAAGCATGGAGCTCCGAATGTTATGGGAATCCCCGGCCTTTGGAGTGAGGGTATACCTCAGTATATGGCGCATGGTGTCATAGAGGGGCAAGAGGTCTTTGATTGACCCAGTGACAAACGACTTCTCTTGTTTGTAAGCAAAGGCAATCTCATCCTTAGTGCGCTGCCCACTTTCCCGAACAATGCCAAACTCATTAGAAATAGTCTCTTCATCCATGAACATGTAGGGAATGATCTCGGAGAACTTTGCCATAGGAGCTGAGCACTGATGCGTTCCGGACATCCATGTGAGGGTGCGAGCAGAATCATTGGAGAAGTACAGAGTGGCAAAGAACTGCATCACTAGATCTTCATTGTATGGGTGGTTGAAGGTGACAAACAGAATCAGACCCAGTCGTCCAAGAGCGGAGTACACACCGGGATACAGATGATCATTGTTGCGCAAACCCTCAGTGTTGACTTGCTTGTGAGGAGCAAACTTCTTTGACTTGGTCATAAGAAGCTCATGATAGACCCTTTGCTGAAACTCATTCTTGAAATGGGGATCCACTCCAATACAAGTGGCAGCAACATACGGATAGCTCTGTCTCTCAGCCCAGAGCTCTGGCTTGGTCCACTTGACAAGAGGCATATTCCGGAAGTCACGCCCGCCCGGAATGGCTTGCTCCGGGCTAGACTCCTCTTCCTCTTCTTCATCTTCCTCACCACGATCATCTTCTTCTTCTATCTCATCATCAATATTGGGGTTGTCGTAGTAAACATCATCTTGCGAGTCATATTCTTCCTCACAATTATCGGAAGCCTCAACAACGGGCCGCTTTGAGGCTGCACGGTGAACACGGCCCTGACCTGACCCAGACCCCTGACCCATGCCTTCAGACGGCTGACGACGAGCAATGGTGAAATCCTTTGATCCTCCTTTTGCATGCTTGCGACGAAGCTCAGACCTCTTGTCAGCGGAGTCTGTAACACACGCAAACACCTTACAACACAAATCATGAAACACAAATGAGTACAAGTGCAAGATGAATGGCAAGGAGATAGACAAAATCTAGGCAAAAGTTCCTGGATAGCCAGCAGACGGGGTTTAGACCCGTGAGACGGGGTCCCGTCTTGCAAGACGCAGACCGTTGGCACGGGGCCCTCAGACACGGGGTCAAACACCCGTGGACACGAGGGTCTCCAGTGGCAGCCACTACCGTAATGAACTCCGGGAGTGGGTGTAGCAGAGGGACCAAAGGATCTAAGCACTAGACTTCTATCTACAAACTAGTTGAGGCCAAACGAATCTCGGGAGCAAGCAAACCCTAAAGCTAGAAAATTAGATAGGAACACAAGGAGATAGATCAAGGAGACAACACCAACCGGAGGAGGACCCCATCTGGATGCAGATCCACGGAGGAAGAACCCCGACGAAGCCCGGAGGAGCTCCGGCGAGTGGAGGCGATGGCGGCGGCCCTGGAGGCTTCCTGGGGAGTGGAGGGGGCGAATGGGTGCGAATGAACCCGAGCCCCCCACGCCCCACCTCCTCAGGACCAGAAACCGCAGGCCCCATGCGCACGGGCTAAGTGAGCCCCGTGCGCACTGGGGTCCCGTGCGCACGGTACAGAGCCCGTGGGCACGGGGGCCCCGTGTGCACGGGGTATTCAGGAACTTTGACATGAGTGGATTTTTAAATACAGGGCTGAGTGTATACTCTTACCCCTACTTCACAAAGCACTCGGTCTACATTTCTCAATACGCCGCGAGGAAGGTCCTATCACAATGGAAAGGGTATATGTGGAGCACTTGTACCAAAAGAGAAGCGAGAAGAACCAACAAAAAAAAGGAAAAGAAACAACACACCACACAAGTGAAACAAACACGGACACAACCCTCAAGCGAGGGCGGTGGCCGAGGCCACCATGTTTGAGTTTACTTGGTATGGCACATGAAGATATGAACCTTGGGCCCAAGACCAATACTCGTCTTTGAAGCACAAGTACCACCTAAAGTGGCTAATGTGAAAGATTGTGTTTGTTTTATGCACTTCCAGGATAAGATAGCTCATGAGTTGAGCTAGCTCCCCCTAGACATGTGCCTACATCTAAGCAAGATAGTACATGAGTATGTGTGTATGAGCAAGAGTTTCATCCGAAGTTACTAATATCCATGATATTTAGCTCATGCCTTAACTTGCGGAATCTTGCTTCGTCAAGGGGCTTGGTGAAGATGTCTGCTAGTTGATTCTCGGTGTTGACATGGAGTAACTCAATGTTTCCCTTGGCCACTTGATCTCTAATGAAATGATGATGAATCTCAATATGCTTGGTCTTGCTATGTTGAACCGGATTCTCGGCGATCTTGATGGCACTTTCATTGTCACACCAAAGAGGCACTTTGTCACATTTGACACCATAATCCATCAAAGTTTTCCTCATCCATAATAATTGGGCACAACAACTTCCGGCAGCAATATACTCGACTTCGGCTATGGAGAGAGATAAACAATTTTGCTTCTTTGAAGACCAACTTACCAACGACCTCCCTAGGAATTGACATGAACCGGAGGTGGACTTGCGATCAACCTTGTCTCGGGCCCAATCCGAATCCGAGTATCCCATTAACTCAGATGATGATCCTTTGGGATACGAAAGGCCCAAGTTTGGGGTATGAACCAAATATTGAAGGATCCTTTTCAATGCCGAATAGTGGCTCTCCTTAGGAGCGGATTGAAATCTTGCACACATACACACACTCAACATAATATCTGGCCTAGATGCACAAAGGTAAAGCAAGGAACCGATCATAGAGCGATATACCTTTTGATCCACTTCTTTACCATTTGGATCAAGATGAAGTTGACCATTTGTGGCCATGGGTGTCTTCATTGGCTTGACATCTTGCATTTTGAATCTCTTGAGCATGTCTTAGATATAACGTGATTGATTGATGAAGGTTCCGCCTCTCAATTGCTTCACTTGAAAACCGAGAAAGAACTTCAACTCTCCCATCATGCTCATCGCAAATTCCATAGTCATAAGATTCTCAAACTCAACGTTAATAGCATGGTTAGTTGACCCAAAGATAATATCATCAACATATATTTGGCAGACAAACAACTCTCCTTTTACCCTCTTCGTAAAGAGAGTGGAATCTATTACCCCAATCTGGAAGCCCTTCTCGCTTAAGAACGCCGTAAGGTGATCATACCAAGCACGAGGTGCTTGTTTGAGTCCATAGAGTGCCTTATGGAGTTCATAAACGTGAGAGGGATGATCGGGGTCTTCAAAACCGGGAGGTTGCTTGACATACACCAACTCCTTAAGAGGACCATTAAGAAATGCACGCTCTTAACATCCATTTGATATAATTTGAAATCATGATGAGAGGCATAAGCAAGCAAGATGCGAATGGATTCGAGACGGGCAACGGGGGCAAAAGTTTCACCAAAGTCCAAACCTTCAACTTGGGTGAAACCTTGTGCCACTAACCTTGCCTTGTTCCTTATTACTTGTCCATATTCATCTTGTTTGTTCTTGAAAATCCACTTTGTTCCAATGACATTATGAAATTCCTTGGGTCTTTCTACAAGGGTCCACACTTTGTTGCGTGTGAAGTTGTTGAGTTCTTCATGCATGGCATCTATCCAATCGTCAAGTGCATCTTCCACCTTAAGGGGTTCAACACAAGAGACAAACGAGTGATGTTCACAAAAGTTTGCCAAACGTCTACGAGTAGTTACCCCCTTTTTGATGCTTCCGTAGATGTTCCCGGTGAGGTGTTGAAGATGTTTCAGCTTGGCGGCCACTTTTTGCTCTTTGCGGTCAAGCTCTTCTTCACTTGGTTTTGGACTTGATGAAGAAGCTTGCCCTTGAGATTTCTTTAGCCTTGGAGACACTCTTCTTTTTGCAACCACAGGTTCTTTCTCAGTAGGAAGTGATGACGATGAAGACACTTGTGGTTGGGGTTGATCTTGATCTTGATCATGACTTTGAGCTTGATCTTGAGCCTCAACGATTGGTTCTTCATTATTCGGAAGAGTTTGCTCTTGATCTTGCTCAGGAATATGAGGGTCTTGATCTTGTTCTCGAATAGGTTCACTATTTCCCGAAGCATCTTGTACAAGTGGTGTCAGTGATGACTTCCCTTGTGGAAAATCCTCAAGAGGGGCTCTTACTCCTTCTTCTTCTACTTGGACATGGGGTGTTTCTTGTGGAAGAATGTGGCCTATCCCCATTGTCCTTATAGCTTGTGAAGGAGCCTCATCACCTACAACACTAGGAACAATTTCCTCCATACGGGAGCCGTTATCTTCATCAAACTCCACATTTACCGTTTCCTCAATGCATCCGGTGGATTTATTGAGAACTCGGTAAGCATGAGAGTTTGATGCATATCCAACAAATATGCCCTCATAAGTTCTAGACTCAAATTTAGCTAACCGGGATTTTTTGTTTAAAATGAAACACTTACAACCGAATACCTGGAAGTATTTGACGTTGGGCTTTCTCCCGATTAGGAGCTCATAAGGGGTCTTGTTCTTGAGCTTGCGAAGATAAAGCTAGTTTGAAGCAAGGCACACGGTGTTGATGGCTTCTGCCCAAAGCTTGTATGGTGATTTGTACTCATCAAGCATGGTCCTAGCCATCTCAATAAGAGTCCGATTCTTCCTCTCCGCAACACCATTTTGTTGGGGAGTATATGGTCTTGACATATTGGTGCTTTATCCCCTCTTCACTCAAGAATTTGTCCATTGTATAGTTTTTGAACTCGGTGCCATTGTCACTTCGGATTGCCTTGATCTCACAGTTATGTTGACGTTGAGCTTCTTTGGCAAAGTTGATGAAGGTTTCTTGAGCTTCATCTTTAGTCTTGAGAAAGAACACCCAAGTATATCTTGTGAAGTCATCAACAATGACTAGGCAATATCTCCTTCCTCCCAAACTATCATATGTTGGAGGCCCAAATAGATCAAATGGAAGCTCGAGGGGCCTCAAGGTGGTGATGATAGTCTTCACTTTATGAGCTTTTTCATGAAGCTTTCCAGCAATGCAAGCACTACAAGGACGATCTTTGGCAAAAGATACATTGGTTAGTCCAAGAATGTGCTCCCCCTTTAAGAGAGCTTGTAAATTTCTCATGCCCACGTGGGCTAGCCTACGGTGCCATAACCACCCCACGTCGGTCTTGGCCATTAGGCATGTTGCAAGATAAGTTTTCTCTTTCGAGAAATCAACCATGTAAAGGTTGTCTTCAACATGCCCAACGAAGACCACTTTGAGATTGCTTCTCTTAAAGATGGTCACATGGAATTCACCAAAATGTCAATCATATCCGGCACGAGCCAATTGAATAGTTGAAAGTTAATTGTAGTGAAGGGATTGGACAAGCATGACATTTGAAAGAGATGAATCATTAGAGATTACCACCTTGCCCAAACCCAATACCTTGCCCTTGCTATTGTCACCGAAGGTGTTCGAAGAGGCCTTGAGTGAATCAACGAACTCCACAAGCATCTCCCTTTCTCCGATCATATGATTGGTGCATCCACTGTCGATCACCCATTGAGTTCCACCGGAGACATAGTCCTTCAATAATCAAGCTTTGGTTATAGGTACCCATTTTGCAATGGGTCATGGTGAGTTAGCAACGAGGGTCTTGGGAACCCAAATAGTCCAAGCATAATCATCATAGTTAGTTCAAACAAATTTTGCAAAGGTATAGCATAATCTCCTCTCATGAGAACATATGATGGATTGTTCTTGCCGGCAAAATTCTTGGGAATGGCCTTGTCCCTAATGACCTTTCCATTCCCAACACCCTTCATTTCCTTCTCCTTCTCCTTGTGCCCTTCTTGCACAAACACTACCTTTTTGGGAGGGGAAGGAGTCGGACCGATCTTCTTGTTGTTGTTCTTCTTCTTTTTCTTACCATTCTTAGATGCGGGATTAAACCCAACTCCCTCCTTGGCAACACACTCCTTTTGGTTGCTCAAGAGGTCGTTTAGGTTTTTCTCCCCTTGGATGCATGATACAAGCCCTTTCTCAATTTGAGCTTTCAACTTCTTATTTTCCTCTTGAAGGGAGGTGCAATCATGAGCAAAGTTAGCCGTACAAGCATCATCATTTAAATCTATATGAGGTACGGAAGTGAGAGCCTTAATGGTTGTAGCTTTTAGTTGGGCATAAGACTCGGTGAGGGCAATGAGGTCACCTTTGACAACCTTGGAACTAATCACAAGGAACTCATGCTCCTCAACAAGTCTTGTATGGTCAACTAGAAGCTTTTCAACTCTAACGTTAAGAGCATCTTTATTCTCAAGAGCAAGTTGCAAAGCATCGTTGGTTTTAACTAAGTCAATTTGATGAGCAGATAAGGCTTCCTCAAGTGATGCTCTCATGACACTCTCTTCATTAAGTTCGTGCTCGAGGAGATCAACTCTATCTTTTTCCTCTATAAGGAGGTTCTCAACATTCTCAATAAAGTCATCGCGTTCGGCAAGTGATTTAAGGAGATTGCCAAAACGAGCACGAGCTTCACCATGAAGAGTTTTCATGAAAGACATTAAGGATTCCTCATCATTATCCACACCCTCCTCACACTCATCCTCCACTATCTCACATGAGACATTGGGAGTGTAGTTGTCGGGTTTCTTGGGTTTGGACTTTGTTTTTACCTCTTTGCCCATGAGGAACCGATGAGTGAATGGCTTGTCCTTGTTTGGAGAGTCTAAGAGGCCGGTGGTGGAGGAGGAGGTAGTGGCATGCATGGCAAAGGCGGCCATGCCCACTTGATCATCATCACCGTCATCTTCATCTCCAGACATGTATTTTTCATGAACAAGAACCTTGTCATCCTTCCTCTTTGCAAACTTGGTGAACTTCTTCTTCTTAAGCACAAGCTTCTCGGACTTGTCTTCACGTCTCTCATATGGACAATCATGAACAAAGTGTCTTGGGCTATCACAATTGTAGCATTTCCTTCGTCCAAAAGATCTTCCTTGAAGATTTCTTCCTTTGTTTTCCATGGTCCTGTAGTACTTCTTGACTAAGAGAGCCAAGTCTTCTGCAAAATCATTTGCCGGGCACGAGGTGTCATTATCCTCCTCACATATCTCTTCACTCACTTCTTCCTCCCTTGAGGGTTGGCTCATCACTTTCTTGCCCTTCAAGGCAAGATTGGAGTTCTTGGTTGCTTGAGCTATTGCAAATGTTTTCTTGGACTTGGTTTCCAAAAGAACATGGGTAGAGAAGGTGGAAACAAGTTGAGCCGAAGTCAACTTGTGATAGTCCGGACGTTGATGAACCATCATGACCATGGATGTTCTGTGAGAACTATAGCATCTATGAACTTGTCCTTGATGAAATCATCATTTGCCCAAGTGCACCGAAAGGTTCTCAAGTTGAGCACAAGGGACTTCAACCTTCGGTAAACCTCTTCTGCGGACTCACCCTCATTCCTCACAAAGAGATTGACTTCTTGTTTGAGCAAGGCCAACCGAGATCTTCGAATTGCTTCATCTCCTTAAAGAGCCTCCTCAAGGCAATCCCAAATTTCCTTTGCGGTTTTGAGAAGAGCAATGGAATCACTATAGTCTTCAGTCACAGCATTGTGAAGCATGTTGTGTGCGGTAGCATTGAGTTGATCGTCAACTGCTTCCCTTGGAGTGAGATTCATTGGGTCCTTGGGATTGAATCCATTGAACACAATCCACCACAATTGAGTTGAAGCACTGCGCATGTGAGACTCCATATCTAGCTTCCACTTAGCAAAAGCATTAGCTTTCAAAGGGGGCGGAGGCCCAAAAGGATTAATGCGGGGATGTTGCAAGGGTTGATGAAAGTAAAAGGGTTCCACGGCATTGTACTAGGGTACTTGAGTACGAGCCGGATGAGCAAGAGGTTCCCTCGAGTCATCCCATCATGAACTTCATTTGGATTAAACGAGTTTGATGCGGACGTTGATGGCTTTAAGCGAGCATCAATTTCCTCCTTGACCGAGGCCCGAACCTCTTTCAACATAGAGACTTTGAGGTCCGCAAACATTGAAAGAAGATCGTCCGCGGTCAAGGGGAAATTCGGGTTAGTAGGAGCGGCGGGAGCAACGACAGGAGCATCAAGTGTCTCGATGGCCGGGGGGTTGGTTTTAACCATCCTCCGCAACGGGTAAGCCACCTCCCTCATTCCCTAGATCGACCATATCCTCTAAGGTTATAAAACCTTATATTAGAGCACGAGGCTCTGATACCAATTGAAAGGATCGATACGGTCGACTAGAGGGGGGGTGAATAGGAGACTACAAATTTTAATCTTTCTTGTAGATTTTAAGGCTTAGCGGATAAAAGAGTTCACTAGATATGCAACTAGGTGAATGCAACCTATATGACAAGCAAGCTCCAAGATAAATATGCTAGGCAACAAACTACTTAGCAAACCAACAAGCATACAACAACAAAGTAAGGTGCGGGAAAGGATTAACCACAAGTGAGACGAGGACGCGGATTTTAACCCGAAGTTCACTCTTCCTTGGGGAAGAGCTAATCTCCGTTTGGAGCGGTGCCGGAGCCAATGTTTGTGGAACGCCACCGAAGGCTCACCGTATTCTCCATCGATTCACCCCCAACGGATGAGCCTGGAAACACTCGGGGTTGGTCTTGAAGGCGACCACCACACCTTTACAAACTTCTCCGGAGCACACCACAAGCAAGGAAGCTTCCGGAGGAACCTCTAACCGCCTAGGAGCCCAAGCTCCAAGAGTAACAAGTCAATGGGGAAGAAATGTTGCGGGGAACGCGATTTAGTTTGGTCAAGATGTAGATCGGGTTTTGCTCTCCCAATCCCCAAAGTTTCAACAAGTTTGGGTGGAGGGACTAAGAGTATTGAGAAAAATGGGGTGTAGCAATGGTGGAGCTCAACAAGACATTAGGCTTGAGGGTTGGAGGTGGAAGAAAGGCCTTTATGTAGTGTTCATGGGCTGGTGGGGATTTCTGCCAGTTGGACCCGTGCGCACGGGCTAAGTCAGCCCCGTGTGCACGGGGTAATCAGATACAATCACACCACCCCGTGCGCACGGGGGTCTAAAGACCCCGTGCACACGGGGTACCCAGAGAGTTACGCAGTACCCCGTCCGCACGGGGGTCAAAAGACCCCGTGCGCACGGGGTACCCAGTAACTTTCTGTTGCAAGTTTCTGAGTACCACAACACACACACTAGGTTCTTTTTAGGTGGTCGGAGTGGGAAGGGTAAGAGAGTAAGGCTCGGCAATGGCATTCCCACACGACATTTATCCACACAAACCCCTCTTAATAGTGCGGTCTTTCCTACGACTCGAAGCAAACCAAAACCAAACCTTCGAAGCGTCGAAATACCACGCCTTTGCCCTTTTCGAAATGGGGGGTCGCACATCTCCATCGTGGGCACTTAGAACCAATATCCTGAGATAAACTTTAGCAACCGATATTAGTTCAACTAACCACATTGTCATCACACCAAAATATAGCATAAGTGCCACTAGCACTTTCAAAAACATAGAATGATGTATGAATTTTCATAATCGAATACAAAATGGATTTGAATTTAGTTGCCACATTGGTAAACATGAATGCTAATTCTCCTAAATTTCGAACAAAGCGGCAAAACACCCACTTTGTTTTGTCAGCTGCCCGAAGCCAGTGTTCGTGAGATGGAAATTACTGTCTACCATTGACAGTTTACATCCTATCGACCTGATTTCCACTTCTCTCAATAGGGGTAAGTTAGTAACTTCAATCAGACATGAATTGACCGCATCTCACCCCATTCAGACATGGTGGGGGCCAAATATGGGAGGCAAAAACACATTTGATTCAAACTCATCCGAAAGACCTCTCTCTGTCCGTCCATTTTCCCATTCATACACGTGGGTGACAAAAAAAGCACTCCTCGTCCAAAATCGATGTAGGCAAATATTTTAAATAGGGGCAAGTGTGTAACTTCACTCATACGTGACACAACCACCCTACCTGTTCGCCCCGTTCATACACCTTGGCCGCCAGCCGTGGGAGGCAACACACCCTCTCCTTGCCCGAAATCGTTCTCGGCAAATATTGGGGAGATGCGAGATTACCTTCCTACCCCCAACCGACAAGATGTCCAAAATTTTAAACGGGGGCTAAGTTTGTAAGTTTCCCACATTTCAAACAAGTGCGTACCAAAGTTTGAGATCCCCTCCCTTCCCTCTCCATTTCCCCATTCATACACCATCGGCGCCAAAACACCCTCCCCACACCGGCCAGCCTCCTTCGTCCGCCACCCCATCCTCCACCTTGCCGGAGTCACTACCCCTACCCCGTCGTCCACTTCATGTGATGGACGTCTATCATCCATGGCGTCGGACTAGGTTCCTTTCATCACGTCCTCTCACTTCACTGGTGCCGTCGACCACCTTGTCGTGGGCGCTCCTACGATCGCCTCGTCCACGACAACATGACTTATCCCTCGATGCCGCCGTCTGCCATCTCAAGTCTTCTTTCGCGCCGCCGACAACCATCGCACCCGCAACACCCTCAACATATCAGCAGGGGCCTACACGCCATCGCAAGAGAGGTGGTACTCTTTCATATCTTCTTAAGTTATTGATCTCACCCGAAAAGTAGATCGTTACTTGTTTACTGTACTTTTCTTGTCGATACCAAATCTTAGTGGTTAGTTCAAAGCAAACATTGGTTGCGAAGTAGCCTTTGTCCGATTTGCACCTTTAGATCTGCCATGGCACAGTCACTATACTAGCAATGCTTATGGTTCCCCCTTTTATATTCACTACCATCTTCCTAGTTGCTTGATGTTGTCCTAGCACTCCTCCTCAAGACATCAACCCATCAAGCGAAACAACATGCCACTCATAATTCCAAAGCTTAGTTGTTGAAATATGAATATGATATCACTGGTACATCAAGGTGCTATACAAACAGTTTTTAACCCCTTTCCGCGACGGCATTTTAAACCGTCGCCAAGTGAGTGTGTGATACGGGGGTCCTTCCCACATGACCCAGAAACCGCCGGGGATAGGGAGCCTTGATGCATACAGTTGCCCCTATAAAACTGTTTCTGATACCTCGAATATCCCAAATGCTTCATCCTTGCTACTCGTTTGTGCTCGCATTGCCATCATAGTCGGTATTTTGTGGTTCTACATTTACAATGCGTGGCCCATCACAAACGGTTCATGATTATAGAACGTGAATGGTAAGCAGACAATCACACACGTTCACTTTTCCCGAACCGTATGCGATAACTGATGTCTACTACACAACCTTCTTCTTGTAGACGTTGTTGGGCCTCCAAGTGCAGAGGTTTGTAGGACAGTAGCAAATTTCCTTCAAGTGGATGACCTAAGGTTTATCAATCCGTGTGAGGCATAGGATGAAGATGGTCTCTCTCAAACAACCCTGCAACCAAATAAAAAGAGTCTCTTGTGTCCCCAACACACCCAATACAATGGTAAATTGTATAGGTGCACTAGTTCGGCGAAGAGATGGTGATACAAGTGCAATATGGATGGTAGATATGGGTATTTGTAATCTGAAAATATAAAAACAGCAAGGTATCAAGCGATAAAAGTGATCATAAATGGTATTGCAATGCTAGGAAACAAGGCCTAAGGTTTATACTTTCACTAGTGCAAGTTCTCTCAACAATAATAACATAATTGGATCATATAACTATCCCTCAACATGCAACAAAGAGTCACTCCAAAGTCACTAATAGCGGAGAACAAAAGAAGAGATTATCGTAGGGTACGAAACCACCTCAAAGTTATTCTTTCTGATCGATCTATTGAAGAGTCCGTAGTAAAATAACATGAAGCTACTCTTTCCGTTCAATCTATCCTAGAGTTCGTACTAGAATAACACCTTAAGACACAAATCAACCAAAACCCTAATGTCACCTAGATACTCCAATGTCACCTCAAGTATCCGTGGGTATGATTATACGATATGCATCACACAATTTTAGATTGATCTATTCAACCAACACAAAGAACTTCAAAGAGTGCCCCAAAGTTTCTATTAGAGAGTCAAGACGAAAACGTGTGCCAACCCCTATGCATAAGTTCACGAGGTTACGGAACTCGCAAGTTGATCACCAAAACATACATCAAGTGGATCACGTGAATATCCCATTGTCACTACAGATAAGCACATGCAAGACATACATAAAGTGTTCTCAAATACTTAAGGACTCGATCCGATAAGATAACTTCAAAGGAAAACTCAATCCATTACAAGAGAGTAGAGGGGAGAAACATCATAAGATCGAACTATAATAGCAAAGCTTGCAATACATCAAGATCATGCCGAATCAAGAACACAAGAGAGAGAGATCAAACACATAGCTACTTGGTACATACCCTCAGCCCCGAGGGTGAGCTACTCCCTACTCGTCATGGAGTATCAAGCAAGGTATCAAGCGTCGGGATGATGAAGATGGATTCCCCCTCCGGCAGGGTGACGGAACAGGGTCCCGATTGGTTTTTGGTGGCTATAGAGGCTTGCGGCGGCAGAACTCCCGATCTAGGTTTCTTTGTGGAAGTTTGGGGTTATATAAGAGGTGTTGGAGTGGGGAACAAGTCGGGGTCCCGAGGCGCCCACAGGTGAGGCGCCCCACCCTCGTGGTGGCCTCGGGACTCTTCTAGCCCACCTCCGGTACTCCGTGGGCTTCTTCTGGACCAAAAATGATCTCCGTCAAATTTCAGCTCAATTAGACTCCGTTTGGTTTTCCTTTAATGCAAGACTCAAAAACAAGGAAAAAAAACTGGCACTGGGCTCTAGGTTAATAGGTTAGTCCAAAAAATCATAAAAAATAGCATATGAATGCATATAAAACATCCTAGAGGGATAATATAATAGCATGGAACAATAGAAAATTATAGATACGTTGGAGACGTATCAAGCATCCCCAAGCTTAATTCCTGCTCGTCCTTGAGTAGGTAAATGATTAAAACAGAATTTTTGATGTGGAATGCTACCTAGCATATTTTTCTATGTAATTTTTTTATTGTGACATGAATGTTAAGATCCGAAAGATTCAAGATAAAAGTTTAATGTTGACATAAAAATATTAATACTTCAAGCATACTAACTAAGCAATCATGTCTTCTCAAAATAACATGGCCAAAGAAGTTTATCCCTACAATATCATATAGTTTGGTCATGCTCCATTTTCGTCGCACAAGAATGCTCTCATCATGCACAACCCCAATGACAATCCAAGCAATTGTTTCATACAAGCCAAGTTGCTTGCTCACGAAGACCTAGGGCATTTGAGGAAGCCCATCATTGGAATATACAAGCCAAGTTCTATAATGAGAAATTCCCACTAGTATATGAAAGTGACAAAATAAGAGACTCTCTATCATGAAGATCATGGTGCTACTTTGAAGCACAAGTGTGGAAAAAGGGTAGTAGCATTTTTTGACTGGAAACTGTGAGGCAACAACCCGCATTACTTTATTAAAACTCAAGCAAACAAACAAGGTACACAAGTTTCTAGTAAGAAAAGAGAAAAGCTACTCACCTAAAGAATCAGGCTACTTACCTATGGCCCTATGTACAAATTTACAATGTGGGCAAAATAATACAAACAGCCAGTTTGGGCAGAGAATTAATCCAATGCAATAACAAAGGTTTTAAACTAGGCTTAAATCTGTGAGAGAGCAGAGTTATATCATGGATGAAATTTCTCCTCCATGCTGCGAAGGTATGTCTCTCATTTCTGAAGATTCTTCCATTCCTCAATAACCAGACATTCTAAGCAGCAAGATAAACAACCTCCTTGAAAAAAGGCTGCCCAAAACTCTTCCTGGCAGCAATGAGACACTCAGAAGGAGACAGGCCAACAAGCCATTGAATTTGCAAATAATTACAGACTCTTGTGCTGAATTGGCAGGTGAAGAAAAGGTGCATTTTGTCCTCATGGGCTTGTGTAGGGCATAAGGGACAGGTATTGTCCTCCTGCGGCGATCTCCAGTGCCTCCTAACCAGGAGATCACAGGTGTTTAGTCTATCATTAAGCATCAACCACGCAAACACCTTGATCTTCATTGTTGATCTACTCTCCCAGATCAATTTGGCTGGCATATCAACAGGAATGTGGGCATGCATTGTTACATAGTAACTTTTGGCAGAAAATCTTCCTTTGCCAGGGATCCGTGACCAAGAATCATTGAGACTTTCATCTATATCCATATGAGCCAAGCCATTATGCACTATGATCATTTCCTCCATTGCTTCTGGTGATAAAGGCAAATGGAATAGCTCAGACATATCAAGGGTGCTGAGGACATCTCTGACAGAAACCTTATCATCAATTGCAAAGGGAAAAGCCTAGGAAACCTTTCTCCGAGAGGAGTAGAGGATCCCAAAAATACCCAAGCATCAAACCGAGAAAAGAACAGAGTCCCCATGTTCATCATCACCTCACAAAGGTCTTTGTCTGAAAATTTCATTCAGTTTAATTATGTCTCTCCACCAATAGGAGCCACACAGAACAGTTCCATGGGGAACAACTCCATCATAATAAGTGTTCCATATGAGAGATACCCATGGGATATCAGCTTTATTATAAAACCCAAGCATCAAACCAGAAAGGATAGTAGCATTGTCCCCCCTTTTTCCCTTTTTTGGGCCTCCCCCTTTTTTTCCGTTTCTTTTTTTTCTTTTTTGGGACAATTCTCTATTAATGATGATCATCACACTTCTATTTATTTACAACTCAACGATTACAACTCGATACTAGAACAAACTATGACTCTATATGAGTGCCTCCGGCGGTGTACCGGGATGGGCAATGAATCAAGAGTGACATGTATGAAAAATTATGCATGGTGGCTTTGCCACAAATACGATGTCAACTACGTGATCATGCAAGGCAATATGACAATGATGAAGCGTGTCATAATAAATGGAACGGTGGAAAGTTGCATGGCAATATATCTCGGAATGGCTATGGAAATGCCATAATAGGTAGGTATGGTGGCTGTTTTGAGGAAGATATAAGGGGGCTTATGTGTGATAGAGCATATCATATCACGGGGTTTGGATGCACCGGCGAAGTTTGCACCAACTCTAGAGGTGAGAAAGGTCAATGCACGGCATCAAGAGGCTAGCAATGATTAAAGGGTGAGAGTGCGTATAATCCATGGACTCAACATTAGTCATAAAGAACTCACATACTTATTGCAAAAATCTACAAGTCATAAAAAACCAAGCACTACGCGCATGCTCCAAGGGGGATAGATTTAGGCCTGGGCGTTCGGTAGAAACCGAAAATTCGGTTTCTACTGTTCAGTCTTTTTGTGAATACGGTTAACAAAAATGAAAACCGAAAATGTGAACCCGAAAGAGCTAATCGAAGTTTCGGTTAACCAAAAATTTCGGTTTGGTTTTTGGTTTACGCCGATATATGGAGGAATGAATAGTTTAGCTTTGCGCTCCTGACCTCCCCTACTCACAACCTAGCGTCTTTATATAGCAAAGCTGTTGCCTCCTCCAGCTTATACCGGCGAGGTGGGACTAAATAGAAAGCACTTGTTTTCTTCTATTGCTGGACTGCCGCTCAACATTTCACTGGAAAGCCCAGGTTTTCTTAGCAAAGGAAAGCCCATGCGAGTCACGTCCTCCTAGTTGCTCATGTGGCTGGCTTTTGGGCCTTACATACATGGGAAATTTATGTTCGTGCTGGGCCTTGCATGCATGTGGTCCACCCACGTGATCGACGCTGCCTTGGTCGCGCGTGCGAGCATCTGAAGAGACGTATAGTAGGCTGAAAGACTCAGGTACGTGCAGTTCGGTTTCCATTCGGTCAACCGTAATAAAAACTGAACGAACCGAATTAATTCGGTTATTGAGTATAAAAACCGAATTTGTCTGCACAAATGATAAAAACCAAATTGGGTCTTTTCGGTTACGATTTCGGTCCGGTTTCCGGTTCGTCGCTTTTTATGCCCACCCCTAGATAGATTGGTAGGAAAAGACCATCGCTCGTCCCCGACCGCCACTCATAAGGATGACAATCAAAGAACACCTCATGTTTCAAATTTGTCACTAGCAGTTTACCATACGTGCATGTTATGGACTTGCAAACTTCAACACAAGTATTTCTCAAATTCACAATTACTCAACTAGCACAACTCTAATATCACCATCTTCATATCTCAAAACAATCATCAAGTATCAAACTTCTGATAGTATTCAATGCACTCTATATGAAAGTTTTTATTATATCCCTCTTGGATGCCTATCATATTAGGACCAAATTCATAACGAAAGCAAATTACCATGCTGTTCTAAAAGACTCTCAAAATAATATAAGTGAACCATGAGAGTTCATCTATTTCTTCAAAATAAAACCACCGCCGTGCTCTAAAAGGATATAAGTGAAGCACTAGAGCAAACGACAAACTACTCCGAAAGATATAAGTGAAGATCAATGAGTAGTCGAATAACTATGCAACTATGTGAAGACTCTATAAAATTTAAGAATTTCAAATCTTGGTATTTTATTCAAACAACAAGCAAAACAAAACAAAATAAAACGACGCTCCAAGCAAAACACATATTATGTGGTGAATAAAAATATAGCTCCAAGTAAAGTTACCGATGAACGAAGACGAAAGAGGGGATGCCATCTGGGGCATCCCCAAGCTTAGGCTCTTGTTTGTCCTTGAATATTACATTGGGGTGCCTTGGGAATCCCCAAGCTTAGGCTCTTTCCACTCCTTATTCCATAGTCCATCGAATCTTTACCCAAAACTTGAAAACTTCACAACACAAAACTCAACAGAAAACTCGTAAGCTCCATTAGTATAAGAAAATAAAACCACCACTTAGGTACTGTTGTGAACTCATTATAAATTCATATGGGTGTAACATCTACTGTATTCCAACTTCTCTATGGTTCATAACCTCCGATACTACTCATAGATTCATCAAAATAAGCAAACAACACATAGAAAACAGAATCTGTCAAAAACAGAACAGTCTGTAGTAATATGTATCATTCGAATACTTCCGAAACTCCAAAAATTCTTATATAAATTGTTGGACGTGAGTAATTTATCTATTGATCATATGCAAAAATAATCAACCTAAAATCGCTCTCCCGTAAAAAATGGGAGCTAATATCGTGAGCGCTAAAGTTTCTGTTTTTTACAGCAAGATCACAAAGACTTCACCCAAGTCTTCCCAAAGGTTCTACTTGGCAAAAACACTAATTAAAACATAAAACCACATCTAACCAGAGGCTAGATGAATTATTTATTACTAAACAGGAACAAAAGTCAAGGAACAAAAATAAAATTGGGTTGCCTCCCAACAAGCACTAACGTTTAACGCCCCTAGCTAGGCATGATGATTTCAATGATGCTCAAATAAAAGATAAGAATTGAAACATAAATAGGGCATCATGAAGAATATGACTAGCACATTTAAGTCTAAACCACTTCCTATGCAGAGGGATTCTGCGAGCAAACAATTTATGGGAACAATAATCAACTAGCATAGGAAGGCAAAACAAGCATAACTTCAAAACTTTAAGCACATACAGAGGAAACTTGATATTATTGCAATTCCTACAAGCATATGTTCCTCCCTCATAATAATTTTCAGTAGCATCATAAATGAATTCAACAATATAATCATCACATAAAGCACTATTTTCATGATGCATAAGCATATAATTTTTATTACTCTCCAAATAAGCGAATTTCTTCTCATGAATAATACTGGGAGCAAACTCAATAAAATAATTATCATGTGAGGCATAATCCAATTGAAAACTATAATCATGATGACAAGTTTCATGGTTATCATTATTCTTAGTAGCATTCAAGTCATCACAATAATCATCATAGATAGCAACTTTGTTCTCATAATCAATTGGAACCTCTTCCAAAATAGTGGATTCATCACTAAATAAAGTCATGACCTCTCCAAATCCACTTTCATAATTATCACAATAAGATTCAACACCCTCCAAAATAGTGGGATCATTACTTCCTAAAGTTGACACTCTTCCAAACCCACTTTCATAAATATAATCATCATAAATAGGAGGCATGCTATCATCATAATAAATTTGCATATCAAAACTTGGGGGACAAAAAATATCATCTTCATCAAACATAGCATCCCCAAGCTTGTGGCTTTGCATATCATTAGCATCATGGATATTCAAGGAATTCATACTAACAACATTGAAATCATGCTCATCATTCAAATATTTAGTGCCAAACATTCTAATGCATTCTTCTTCTAGCACTTGAGCACAATTTTCCTTTCCATCATTTTCACGAAAGACATTAAAAAGATGAAGCATATGAGGCACCCTTAATTCCATTTTTTTGTAGTTTTCTTTTATAAATTAAACTAGTGATAAAACAAGAAACTAAAAGATTCAATTGCAAGATCTAAAGATATACCTTCAAGCACTCACCTCCCCGGCAACGGCGCTTAGAAACTGCTTGATGTCTACTACACAACCTTCTTCTTGTAGACGTTGTTGGGCCTCCAAGTGCAGAGGTTTGTAGGACAAGAGCAAATTTCCCTCAAGTGGACGACCTAAGGTTTATCAATCCGTGTGAGGCATAGGATGAAGATGGTCTCTCTCAAACAACCCTGCAACCAAATAAAAAGAGTCTCTTGTGTCCCCAACACACCCAATACAATGGTAAATTGTATAGGTGCACTAGTTCATGAAGAGATGGTGATACAAGTGCAATATGGATGGTAGATATGGGTATTTGTAATCTGAAAATATAAAAACAGCAAGGTATCAAGCGATAAAAGTGATCATAAATGGTATTGCAATGCTAGGAAACAAGGCCTAAGGTTTATACTTTCACTAGTGCAAGTTCTCTCAACAATAATAACATAATTGGATCATATAACTATCCCTCAACATGCAACAAAGAGTGACTCCAAAGTCACTAATAGCGGAGAACAAAAGAAGAGATTATGGTAGGGTACGAAACCACCTCAAAGTTATTCTTTCTGATCGATCTATTGAAGAGTCCGTAGTAAAATAACATGAAGCTACTCTTTCCGTTCAATCTATCCTAGAGTTCGTACTAGAATAACACCTTAAGACACAAATCAACCAAAACCCTAATGTCACCTAGATACTCCAATGTCACCTCAAGTATCCGTGGGTATGATTATACGATGTGCATCACACAATTTTAGATTGATCTATTCAACCAACACAAAGAACTTCAAAGAGTGCCCCAAAGTTTCTATCAGAGAGTCAAGACGAAAACGTGTGCCAACCCCTATGCATAAGTTCACGAGGTTACGGAACTCGCAAGTTGATCACCAAAACATACATCAAGTGGATCACGTGAATATCCCATTGTCACTATAGATAAGCACATGCAAGACATACATAAAGTGTTCTCAAATACTTAAGGACTCGATCCGATAAGATAACTTCAAAGGGAAAACTCAATCCATTACAAGAGAGTAGAGGGGGAGAAACATCATAAGATCGAACTATAATAGCAAAGCTTGCAATACATCAAGATCATGCCGAATCAAGAACACAAGAGAGAGAGATCAAACACATAGCTACTGGTACATACCCTCAGCCCCGAGGGTGAGCTACTCCCTACTCGTCATGGAGTATCAAGCAAGGTATCAAGCGTCGGGATGATGAAGATGGATTCCCCCTCCGGCAGGGTGCCGGAACAGGGTCCCGATTGGTTTTTGGTGGCTATAGAGGCTTGCGGCGGCGGAACTCCCGATCTAGGTTTCTTTGTGGAAGTTTGGGGTTATATAAGAGGTGTTGGAGTGGGGAACAAGTCAGGGGGGTCCCCGAGGCGCCCACGAGGTAGGGGGCGCCCCCCCACCCTCGTGGTGGCCTCGGGACTCTTTTAGCCCACCTCCGGTACTCCGTGGGCTTCTTCTGGACCAAAAATGATCTCCGTCAAATTTCAGCTCAATTAGACTCCGTTTGGTTTTCCTTTTCTGCAAGACTCAAAAACAAGGAAAAAAAACTGGCACTGGGCTCTAGGTTAATAGGTTAGTCCAAAAAATCATAAAAAATAGCATATGAATGCATATAAAACATCCTAGAGGGATAATATAATAGCATGGAACAATAGAAAATTATAGATACCTTGGAGACGTATCAAGCATCCCCAAGCTTAATTCCTGCTCGTCCTTGAGTAGGTAAATGATTAAAACAGAATTTTTGATGTGGAATGCTACCTAGCATATTTTTCTATGTAATTTTTTTATTGTGACATGAATGTTAAGATCCGAAAGATTCAAGATAAAAGTTTAATGTTGACATAAAATATTAATACTTCAAGCATACTAACTAAGCAATCATGTCTTCTCAAAATAACATGGCCAAAGAAGTTTATCCCTACAATATCATATAGTTTGGTCATGCTCCATTTTCGTCACACAAGAATGCTCTCATCATGCACAACCCCAATGACAATCCAAGCAATTGTTTCATACTTTGGTAATCTCAAACTTTTTTCAACTTTCACGCAATACATGAGCGTGAGCCATGGATATAGCACTATGGGTGGAATAGAATATAATGATGGGGGTTATGTGGCAAAAAAGGAGAAAGTCTCACATTAACGCGGCTAATCAATGGGCAAGGGAGATGCCCATCAATTGATGTCAATGCAAGGAGTAGGGATTGCCATGCAACGGATGCACTAGAGCTATAAATATATGAAAGCTCAACAAAAGAAACTAAGTGGGTGTGCATCCAACTTGCTTGCTCACGAAGACCTAGGGCATTTGAGGAAGCCCATCATTGGAATATACAAGCCAAGTTCTATAATGAGAAATTCTCACTAGTATGTGAAAGTGACAAAATAAGAGACTCTCTATCATGAAGATCATGGTGCTACTTTGAAGCACAAGTGTGGAAAAAGGGTAGTAGCATTTTTTGACTGGAAACTGTGAGGCAACAACCCCACATTACTTTATTAAAACTCAAGCAAACAAACAAGGTACACAAGTTTCTAGTAAGAAAAGAGAAAAGCTACTCACCTAAAGAATCAAAGCTACTTACCTATGGCCCTATGTACAAATTTACAATGTGGGCAAAATAATACAAACAGCCAGTTTGGGCAGAGAATTAATCCAATGCAACAACAAAGGTTTTAAACTAGGCTTAAATCTGTGAGAGAGCAGAGTTATATCATGGATGAAATTTCTCCTAGATGCTGCGAAGGTATGTCTCTCATTTCCGAAGATTCTTCCATTCCTCAATAACCAGACATTCTAAGCAGCAAGATAAACAACCTCCTTGAAAAAAGTCTGCCCAAAACTTTTCCTGGCAGCAATGAGACACTCAGAAGGAGACAGGCCAACAAGCCATTGAATTTGCAAATAATTCCAGACTCTTGTGCTGAATTGGCAGGTGAAGAAAAGGTGCATTTTGTCCTCATGGGCTTGTGCAGGGCATAAGGGACAGGTATTGTCCTCCTGCGGCGATCTCCAGTGCCTCCTAACCAGGAGATCACAGGTGTTTAGTCTATCATTAAGCATCAACCATGCAAACACCTTGATCTTCATTGTTGATCTACTCTCCCAGATCAATTTGGCTGGCATATCAACAGGAATGTGGGTATGCATTGTTACATAGTAACTTTTGGCAGAAAATTTTCCTTTGCCAGGGATCCGTGACCAAGAATCATTGAGACTTTCATCTATATCCATATGAGCCAAGCCATTATGCACTGTGATCATTTCCTCCATTGCTTCTGGTGATAAAGGCAAATGGAATAGCTCAGACATATCAAGGGTGCTGAGGACATCTCTGACAGAAACCTTATCATCAATTGCAAAAGGGAAAAGCCTAGGAAACCTTTCTGTGAGAGGAGTAGAGGATCCCAAAAATACCCAAGCATCAAACCAGAAAAGAACAGAGTCCCCCATGTTCATCATCACCTCACAGTGCTGTCTGAAAATTTCATTCAGTTTAATTATGTCTCTCCACCAATAGGAGCCACACAGAACAGTTCCATGGGGAACAACTCCATCATAATAAGTGTTCCATATGAGAGATACCCATGGGATATCAGCTTTATTATAAAACCCAAGCATCAAACCAGAAAGGATAGTAGCATTGTCCCCCCTTTTTCCCTTTTTGGGCCTCCCCTTTTTTTCCCTTTCTTTTTTTCTTTTTGGGACAATTCTCTATTAATGATGATCATCACACTTCTATTTATTTACAACTCAACGATTACAACTCGATACTAGAACAAAATATGACTCTATATGAGGTGCCTCCGTGATGTCGGGATGGGCAATGAATCAAGAGTGACATGTATGAAAAATTATGCATGGTGGCTTTGCCACAAATACGATGTCAACTACGTGATCATGCAAGGCAATATGACAATGATGAAGCGTGTCATAATAAATGGAACGATGGAAAGTTGCATGGCAATATATCTCGGAATGGCTATGGAAATGCCATAATAGGTAGGTATGGTGGCTGTTTTGAGGAAGATATAAGGAGGCTTATGTGTGATAGAGCGTATGATATCACGGGGTTTGGATGCACCGGCGAAGTTTGCACCAACTCTCGAGGTGAGAAAGGGCAATGCACGGTGCATCAAGAGGCTAGCAATGATTGAAGGGTGAGAGTGCGTATAATCCATGGACTCAACATTAGTCATAAAGAACTCACATACTTATTGCAAAAATCTACAAGTCATAAAAAACCAAGCACTACGTGCATGCTCCAAGGGGGATAGATTTAGGCCTGGGCGTTCGGTAGAAACCGAAAATTCGGTTTCTACTGTTCAGTCTTTTTGTGAATACGGTTAACAAAAATGAAAACCGAAAATGTGAACCCCAAATAGCTAATCGAAGTTTCCGTTAACCAAAAATTTCGGTTTGGTTTTTGGTTTACGCCGATATATGGAGGAATGAATAGTTTAGCTTTGCGCTCCTGACCTCCCCTGCTCACAACCTAGCATCTTTATATAGCAAAGCTGTTGCCTCCTCCTGCTTATACCGGCGAGGTGGGACTAAATAGAAAGCACTTGTTTTCTTCTATTGCTGGACTGCCGCTCAACATTTCACTGGAAAGCCCAGGTTTTTTTAGCAAAGGAAAGCCCATGCGAGTCACGTCCTCCTAGTTGCTCATGTGGCTGGCTTTTGGGCCTTACATACATGGGAAATTTATGTTTGTGCTGGGCCTTGCATGCATGTGGTCCACCCACGTGATCGACGCTGCCTTGGTCGCGCGTGCGAGCATCTGAAGAGACGTATAGCAGGCTGAAAGACTCAGGTACGTGCAGTTCGGTTTCCATTCGGTCAACCGTAATAAAAACTGAACGAACCGAATTAATTCAGTTATTGAGTATAAAAACCGAATTTGTCTGCACAAATGATAAAAACCAAATTGGGTCTTTTCGGTTACGATTTCGGTCCGGTTTCCGGTTCGTCGCTTTTTATGCCCACCCCTAGATAGATTGGTAGGAAAAGACCATCGCTCGTCCCCGACCGCCACTCATAAGGATGACAATCAAAGAACACCTCATGTTTCAAATTTGTCACACAACGGTTACCATACGTGCATGTTGCGGGACTTGCAAACTTCAACACAAGTATTTCTCAAATTCACAATTACTCAACTAGCACAACTCTAATATCACCATCTTCATATCTCAAAACAATCATCAAGTATCAAACTTCTGATAGTATTCAATGCACTCTATATGAAAGTTTTTATTATATCCCTCTTGGATGCCTATCATATTAGGACCAAATTCATAACCAAAGCAAATTACCATGCTGTTATAAAAGACTCTCAAAATAATATAAGTGAACCATGAGAGTTCATCTATTTCTTCAAAATAAAACCACCGCCGTGCTCTAAAAGGATATAAGTGAAGCACTAGAGCAAACGACAAACTACTCCGAAAGATATAAGTGAAGATCAATGAGTAGTCGAATAACTATGCAACTATGTGAAGACTCTATAAAATTTAAGAATTTCAAATCTTGGTATTTTATTCAAACAACAAGCAAAACAAAACAAAATAAAACGACGCTCCAAGCAAAACACATATTATGTGGTGAATAAAAATATAGCTCCAAGTAAAGTTACCGATGAACGAAGATTTAAAGAGGGATGCCATCTGGGGCATCCCCAAGCTTAGGCTCTTGTTTGTCCTTGAATATTACATTGGGGTGCCTTGGGAATCCCCAAGCTTAGGCTCTTTCCACTCCTTATTCCATAGTCCATCGAATCTTTACCCAAAACTTGAAAACTTCACAACACAAAACTCAATGTAAAACTCGTAAGCTCCATTAGTATAAGAAAATAAAACCACCACTTAGGTACTGTTGTGAACTCATTATAAATTCATATGGGTGTAACATCTACTGTATTCCAACTTCTCTATGGTTCATAACCTCCGATACTACTCATAGATTCATCAAAATAAGCAAACAACACATAGAAAACAGAATCTGTCAAAAACAGAACAGTCTGTAGTAATATGTATCATTCGAATACTTCTGAAACTCCAAAAATTCTTATATAAATTGTTGGACGTGAGTAATTTACCTATTGATCATATGCAAAAATAATCAACCTAAAATCGCTCTCCAAGTAAAAATGGGAGCTAATATCGTGAGCGCTAAAGTTTCTGTTTTTTACAGCAAGATCACAAAGACTTCACCCAAGTCTTCCCAAAGGTTCTACTTGGCAAAAACACTCATTAAAACATAAAACCACATCTAACCAGAGGCTAGATGAATTATTTATTACTAAACAGGAACAAAAGTCAAGGAACAAAAATAAAATTGGGTTGCCTCCCAACAAGCACTAACGTTTAACGCCCCTAGCTAGGCATGATGATTTCAATGATGCTCAAATAAAAGATAAGAATTGAAACATAAATAGAGCATTATGAAGAATATGACTAGCACATTTAAGTCTAAACCACTTCCTATGCAGAGGGATTCTGCGAGCAAACAATTTATGGGAACAATAATCAACTAGCATAGGAAGGCAAAACAAGCATAACTTCAAAACTTTAAGCACATAGAGAGGAAACTTGATATTATTGCAATTCCTACAAGCATATGTTCCTCCCTCATAATAATTTTCAGTAGCATCATAAATGAATTCAACAATATAATCATCACATAAAGCACTATTTTCATGATGCATAAGCATATAATTTTTATTACTCTCCAAATGAGCAAATTTCTTCTCATGAATAATACTGGGAGCAAACTCAACAAAATAATTATCATGTGAGGCATAATCCAATTGAAAACTATAATCATGATGACAAGTTTTGATGGTTATCATTATTCTTAGTAGCATTCAAGTCATCACAATAATCATCATAGATAGCAACTTTGTTCTCATAATCAATTGGAACCTCTTCCAAAATAGTGGATTCATCACTAAATAAAGTCATGACCTCTCCAAATCCACTTTCATAATTATCACAATAAGATTCAACACCCTCCAAAATAGTGGGATCATTACTTCCTAAAGTTGACACTCTTCCAAACCCACTTTCATAAATATAATCATCATAAATAGGAGGCATGCTATCATCATAATAAATTTTCATATCAAAACTTGGGGGACAAAAAATATCATCTTCATCAAACATAGCATCCCCAAGCTTGTGGCTTTGCATATCATTAGCATCGTGGATATTCAAGGAATTCATACTAACAACATTGCAATCATGCTCATCATTCAAATATTTAGTGCCAAACATTCTAATGCATTCTTCTTCTAGCACTTGAGCACAATTTTCCTTTCCATCATTTTCACGAAAGACATTAAAAGATGAAGCATATGAGGCACCCTTAATTCCATTTTTTTGTAGTTTTCTTTTATAAATTAAACTAGTGATAAAACAAGAAACTAAAAGATTCAATTGCAAGATCTAAAGATATACCTTCAAGCACTCACCTCCCCGGCAACGGCGCTAGAAACTGCTTGATGTCTACTACACAACCTTCTTCTTGTAGACGTTGTTGGGCCTCCAAGTGCAGAGGTTTGTAGGACAGTAGCAAATTTCCCTCAAGTGGACGACCTAAGGTTTATCAATCCGTGTGAGGCATAGGATGAAGATGGTCTCTCTCAAACAACCCTGCAACCAAATAAAAAGAGTCTCTTGTGTCCCCAACACACCCAATACAATGGTAAATTGTATAGGTGCACTAGTTCGGCGAAGAGATGGTGATACAAGTGCAATATGGATGGTAGATATGGGTATTTGTAATCTGAAAATATAAAAACAGCAAGGTATCAAGCGATAAAAGTGATCATAAATGGTATTGCAATGCTAGGAAGCAAGGCCTAAGGTTCATACTTTCACTAGTGCAAGTTCTCTCAACAATAATAACATAATTGGATCATATAACTATCCCTCAACATGCAACAAAGAGTCACTCCAAAGTCACCAATAGCGGAGAACAAAAGAAGAGATTATGGTAGGGTACGAAACCACCTCAAAGTTATTCTTTCTGATCGATCTATTGAAGAGTCCGTAGTAAAATAACATGAAGCTACTCTTTCGGTTCAATCTATCCTAGAGTTCGTACTAGAATAACACCTTAAGACACAAATCAACCAAAACCCTAATGTCACCTAGATACTCCAATGTCACCTCAAGTATCCGTGGGTATGATTATACGATATGCATCACACAATTTTAGATTGATCTATTCAACCAACACAAAGAACTTCAAAGAGTGCCCCAAAGTTTCTATCAGAGAGTCAAGACGAAAACGCAGCCAACCCCTATGCATAAGTTCACGAGGTTACGGAACTCGCAAGTTGATCACCAAAACATACATCAAGTGGATCACGTGAATATCCCATTGTCACTACAGATAAGCACATGCAAGACATACATAAAGTGTTCTCAAATACTTAAGGACTCGATCCGATAAGATAACTTCAAAGGGAAAACTCAATCCATTAAAAGAGAGTAGAGGGGGAGAAACATCATAAGATCGAACTATAATAGCAAAGCTTGCAATACATCAAGATCATGCCGAATCAAGAACACAAGAGAGAGAGATCAAACACATAGCTACTGGTACATACCCTCAGCCCCGAGGGTGAGCTACTCCCTACTCGTCATGGAGTATCAAGCAAGGTATCAAGCGTCGGGATGATGAAGATGGATTCCCCCTCCGTGAGGTGCTTGAACAGGTCCCGATTGGTTTTGGTGGCTATAGAGGCTTGCGGCGGAACTCCCGATCTAGGTTTCTTTGTGGAAGTTTGGGGTTATATAAGAGGTGTTGGAGTGGGGAACAAGTCGGGGTCCCGAGGCGCCCACGAGGTGAGGCGCCCCACCCTCGTGGTGGCCTCGGGACTCTTTAGCCCACCTCCCAGTACTCGTGGGCTTCTTCTCGACCAAAAATGATCTCCGTCAAATTTCAGCTCAATTAGACTCCGTTTGGTTTTCCTTTTCTGCAAGACTCAAAAACAAGGAAAAAAAACTGGCACTGGGCTCTAGGTTAATAGGTTAGTCCAAAAAATCATAAAAAATAGCATATGAATGCATATAAAACATCCTAGAGGGATAATATAATAGCATGGAACAATAGAAAATTATAGATACGTTGGAGACGTATCAAGCATCCCCAAGCTTAATTCCTGCTCGTCCTTGAGTAGGTAAATGATTAAAACAGAATTTTTGATGTGGAATGCTACCTAGCATATTTTTCTATGTAATTTTTTTATTGTGACATGAATGTTAAGATCCGAAAGATTCAAGATAAAAGTTTAATGTTGACATAAAAATATTAATACTTCAAGCATACTAACTAAGCAATCATGTCTTCTCAAAATAACATGGCCAAAGAAGTTTATCCCTACAATATCATATAGTTTGGTCATGCTCCATTTTCGTCACACAAGAATGCTCTCATCATGCACAACCCCAATGACAATCCAAGCAGTTGTTTCATACTTTGGTAATCTCAAACTTTTTTCAACTTTCACGCAATACATGAGCGTGAGCCATGGATATAGCACTATGGGTGGAATAGAATATAATGATGGGGGTTATGTGGCAAAAAGGAGAAAGTCTCACATTAACGCGGCTAATCAATGGGCAAGGTGATGCCCATCAATTGATGTCAATGCAAGGAGTAGGGATTGCCATGCAACGGATGCACTAGAGCTATAAATATATGAAAGCTCAACAAAAGAAACTAAGTGGGTGTGCATCCAACTTGCTTGCTCACGAAGACCTAGGGCATTTGAGGAAGCCCATCATTGGAATATACAAGCCAAGTTCTATAATGAGAAATTCCCACTAGTATATGAAAGTGACAAAATAAGAGACTCTCTATCATGAAGATCATGGTGCTACTTTGAAGCACAAGTGTGGAAAAAGGGTAGTAGCATTTTTTGACTGGAAACTGTGAGGCAACAACCCCACATTACTTTATTAAAACTCAAGCAAACAAACAAGGTACACAAGTTTCTAGTAAGAAAAGAGAAAAGCTACTCACCTAAAGAATCAGGCTACTTACCTATGGCCCTATGTACAAATTTACAATGTGGGCAAAATAATACAAACGGCCAGTTTGGGCAGAGAATTAATCCAATGCAATAACAAAGATTTTAAACTAGGCTTAAATCTGTGAGAGAGCAGAGTTATATCATGGATGAAATTTCTCCTCCATGTTGCGAAGGTATGTCTCTCATTTCTGAAGATTCTTCCATTCCTCAATAACCAGACATTCTAAGCAGCAAGATAAACAACCTCCTTGAAAAAAGGCTGCCCAAAACTCTTCCTGGCAGCAATGAGACACTCAGAAGGAGACAGGCCAACAAGCCATTGAATTTGCAAATAATTCCAGACTCTTGTGCTGAATTGGCAGGTGAAGAAAAGGTGCATTCTATCCTCATGGGCTTGTGCAGGGCATAAGGGACAGGTATTGTCCTCCTGCGGCGTTCTCCACTGCCTCCTAACCAGAAGATCACGGGTGTTGAGTCTATCATTAAGCATCAACCACGCAAACACCTTGATCTTCATTGTTGATCTACTCTCCCAGATCAATTTGGCTGGCATATCAACAGGAATGTGGGCATGCATTGTTACATAGTAACTTTTGGCAGAAAATTTTCCTTTGCCAGGGATCCGTGACCAAGAATCATTGAGACTTTCATCTATATCCATGTGAGCCAAGCCATTATGCACTGTGATCATTTCCTCCATTGCTTCTGGTGATAAAGGCAAATGGAATAGCTCAGACATATCAAGGGTGCTGAGGACATCTCTGACAGAAACCTTATCATCAATTGCAAAAGGGAAAAGCCTAGGAAACCTTTACGTGAGAGGAGTAGAGGATCCCAAAAATACCCAAGCATCAAACCAGAAAAGAACAGAGTCCCCATGTTCATCATCACCTCACAAAGGTTGTCTGAAAATTTCATTCAGTTTAATTATGTCTCTCCACCAATAGGAGCCACACAGAACAGTTCCATGGGGAACAACTCCATCATAATAAGTGTTCCATATGAGAGATACCCATGGGATATCAGCTTTATTATAAAACCCAAGCATCAAACCAGAAAGGATAGTAGCATTGTCCCCCCTTTTTCCCTTTTTTGGGCCTCCCCCTTTTTTTTCCCTTTCTTTTTTTTCTTTTTTGGGACAATTCTCTATTAATGATGATCATCACACTTCTATTTATTTACAACTCAACGATTACAACTCGATACTAGAACAAAATATGACACTATATGAGTGCCTCCGGCGGTGTACCGGGATGGGCAATGAATCAAGAGTGACATGTATGAAAAATTATGCATGGTGGCTTTGCCACAAATACGATGTCAACTACGTGATCATGCAAGGCAATATGACAATGATGAAGCGTGTCATAACAAATGGAACGGTGGAAAGTTGCATGGCAATATATCTCGGAATGGCTATGGAAATGCCATAATAGGTAGGTATGGTGGCTGTTTTGAGTAAGATATAAGGAGGCTTATGTGTGATAGAGCGTATCATATCACGGGGTTTGGATGCACCGCCAAGTTTGCACCAACTCTCGAGGTGAGAAAGGGCAATGCACGGCATCAAGAGGCTAGCAATGATTAAAGGGTGAGAGTGCGATAATCCATGGACTCAACATTAGTCATAAAGAACTCACATACTTATTGCAAAAATCTACAAGTCATAAAAACCAAGCACTACGCCAAGATGCTCCAAGGGGGATAGATTTAGGCCTGGGCATTCGGTAGAAACCAAAAATTCGGTTTCTACTGTTCAGTCTTTTTGTGAATACGGTTAACAAAAATGAAAACCGAAAATGTGAACCCCAAAGAGCTAATCGAAGTTTCGGTTAACCAAAAATTTCGGTTTGGTTTTTGGTTTACGCCGATATATGGAGGAATGAATAGTTTAGCTTTGCGCTCCTGACCTCCCCTGCTCACAACCTAACGTCTATATATAGCAAAGCTGTTGCCTCCTCCTGCTTATACCGGCGAGGTGGGACTAAATAGAAAGCACTTGTTTTCTTCTATTGCTGGACTGCCGCTCAACATTTCACTGGAAAGCCTGTGTTTTTTAGCAAAGGAAAGCCCATGCGAGTCACGCCCTCCTAGTTGCTCATGTGGCTGGCTTTTGGGCCTTACATACATGGGAAATTTATGTTCGTGCTGGGCCTTGCATGCATGTGGTCCACCCACGTGATCGACGCTGCCTTGATCGCGCTGCGTGCGAGCATCTGAAGAGACGTATAGCAGGCTGAAAGACTCAGGTACGTGCAGTTCGGTTTCCATTCGGTCAACCGTAATAAAAACTGAACGAACCGAATTAATTCAGTTATTGAGTATAAAACCGAATTTGTCTCGCACAAATGATAAAAACCAAATTGGGTCTTTTTCGGTTACTGATTTCGTCCGGTTTCCGGTTAAACGCTTTTTATGCCCACCCCTAGATAGATTGGTAGGAAAAGACCATCGCTCGTCCCCGACCGCCACTCATAAGGATGACAATCAAAGAACACCTCATGTTTCAAATTTGTCACACAACGGTTACCATACGTGCATGTTGCGGGACTTGCAAACTTCAACACAAGTATTTCTCAAATTCACAATTACTCAACTAGCACAACTCTAATATCACCATCTTCATATCTCAAAACAATCATCAAGTATCAAACTTCTGATAGTATTCAATGCACTCTATATGAAAGTTTTTATTATATCCCTCTTGGATGCTTATCATATTAGGACCAAATTCATAACGAAAGCAAATTACCATGCTGTTCTAAAAGACTCTCAAAATAATATAAGTGAACCATGAGAGTTCATCTATTTCTTCAAAATAAAACCACCGCCCGTTTCTAAAAGGATATAAGCGAAGCACTAGAGCAAACGACAAACTACTCCGAAAGATATAAGTGAAGATCAATGAGTAGTCGAATAACTATGCAACTATGTGAAGACTCTATAAAATTTAAGAATTTCAAATCTTGGTATTTTATTCAAACAACAAGCAAAACAAAACAAAATAAAATGACGCTCCAAGCAAAACACATATTATGTGGTGAATAAAAATATAGCTCCAAGTAAAGTTACCGATGAACGAAGACGAAAGAGGGGATGCCATCTGGGGCATCCCCAAGCTTAGGCTCTTGTTTGTCCTTGAATATTACATTGGGGTGCCTTGGGAATCCCCAAGCTTAGGCTCTTTCCACTCCTTATTCCATAGTCCATCGAATCTTTACCCAAAACTTGAAAACTTCACAACACAAAACTCAATGTAAAACTCGTAAGCTCCATTAGTATAAGAAAATAAAACCACCACTTAGGTACTGTTGTGAACTCATTATAAATTCATATGGGTGTAACATCTACTGTATTCCAACTTCTCTATGGTTCATAACCTCCGATACTACTCATAGATTCATCAAAATAAGCAAACAACACATAGAAAACAGAATCTGTCAAAAACAGAACAGTCTGTAGTAATATGTATCATTCGAATACTTCTGAAACTCCAAAAATTCTTATATAAATTGTTGGACGTGAGTAATTTATCTATTGATCATATGCAAAAATAATCAACCTAAAATCGCTCTCCAGTAAAAAATGGGAGCTAATATCGTGAGCGCTAAAGTTTCTGTTTTTTACAGCAAGATCACAAAGACTTCACCCAAGTCTTCCCAAAGGTTCTACTTGGCAAAAACACTCATTAAAACATAAAACCACATCTAACCAGAGGCTAGATGAATTATTTATTACTAAACAGGAACAAAAGTCAAGGAACAAAAATAAAATTGGGTTGCCTCCCAACAAGCACTAACGTTTAACGCCCCTAGCTAGGCATGATGATTTCAATGATGCTCAAATAAAAGATAAGAATTGAAACATAAATAGAGCATCATGAAGAATATGACTAGCACATTTAAGTCTAAACCACTTCCTATGCAGAGGCATTCTGCGAGCAAACAATTTATGGGAACAATAATCAACTAGCATAGGAAGGCAAAACAAGCATAACTTCAAAACTTTAAGCACATACAGAGGAAACTTGATATTATTGCAATTCCTACAAGCATATGTTCCTCCCTCATAATAATTTTCAGTAGCATCATAAATGAATTCAACAATATAATCATCACATAAAGCACTATTTTCATGATGCATAAGCATATAATTTTATTACTCTCCAAATGAGCAAATTTCTTCTCATGAATAATAATCGAGCAAACTCAACAAAATAATTATCATGTGAGGCATAATCCAATTGAAAACTATAATCATGATGACAAGTTTCATGGTTATCATTATTCTTAGTAGCATTCAAGTCATCACAATAATCATCATAGATAGCAACTTTGTTCTCATAATCAATTGGAACCTCTTCCAAAATAGTGGATTCATCACTAAATAAGTCATGACCTCTCCAAATCCACTTTCATAATTATCACAATAAGATTCAACACCCTCCAAAATAGTGGGATCATTACTTCCTAAAGTTGACACTCTTCCAAACCCACTTTCATAAATATAATCATCATAAATAGGAGGCATGCTATCATCATAATAAATTTGCATATCAAAACTTGGGGGACAAAAAATATCATCTTCATCAAACATAGCATCCCCAAGCTTGTGGCTTTGCATATCATTAGCATCATGGATATTCAAGGAATTCATACTAACAACATTGCAATCATGCTCATCATTCAAATATTTAGTGCCAAACATTCTAATGCATTCTTCTTCTAGCACTTGAGCACAATTTTCCTTTCCATCATTTTCACGAAAGACATTAAAAAGATGAAGCATATGAGGCACCCTTAATTCCATTTTTTGTAGTTTTCTTTTATAAATTAAACTAGTGATAAAACAAGAAACTAAAAGATTCAATTGCAAGATCTAAAGATATACCTTCAAGCACTCACCTCCCCGGCAACGGCGCTAGAAACTGCTTGATGTCTACTACACAACCTTCTTCTTGTAGACGTTGTTGGGCCTCCAAGTGCAGAGGTTTGTAGGACAGTAGCAAATTTCCCTCAAGTGGACGACCTAAGGTTTATCAATCCGTGGGAGGCATAGGATGAAGATGGTCTCTCTCAAACAACCCTGCAACCAAATAACAAAGAGTCTCTTGTGTCCCCAACACACCCAATACAATGGTAAATTGTATAGGTGCACTAGTTCGGCGAAGAGATGGTGATACAAGTGCAATATGGATGGTAGATATGGGTATTTGTAATCTAAAAATATAAAAACAGCAAGGAAGCAAGCGATAAAAGTGAGCTTAAACGGTATTGCAATGCTAGGAAACAAGGCCTAAGGTTCATACTTTCACTAGTGCAAGTTCTCTCAACAATAATAACATAATTGGATCATATAACTATCACTCAACATGCAACAAAGAGTCACTCCAAAGTCACTAATAGCGGAGAACAAATGAAGAAATTATGGTAGGGTACGAAACCACCTCAAAGTTCGTAGTAAAATAACCCCGAAGCTATTCTTTCCGTTCAATCTATCCTAGAGTTAGTACTAGAATAACACCTTAAGACACAAATCAACCAAAACCCTAATGTCACCTACATACTCCAATGTCACCTCAAGTATCTGTGGGTATGATTATACGATATGGATCATACAATCTCAGATTCATCTATTCAACCAACACAAAGAACTTCAAAGAGTGCACCAAAGTTTCTATAGGAGAGTCAAGACGAAAACGTGTGCCAACCCCTATGCATAAGTTCACGAGGTTACGGAACTCGCAAGTTGATCACCAAAACATACATCAAGTGGATCGCGTGAATATCCCATTGTCACCACAGATAAGCACACGCAAGACATACATAAAGTGTTCTCAAATCCTTAAGGACTCGATCCGATAAGATAACTTCAAAGGGAAAACTCAATAACTTACAAGAGAGTAGAGGGGGAGAAACATCATAGGATCCAACTATAATAGCAAAACTCGCGATACATCAAGATCATGCAGAATCAAGAACACAAGAGAGAGAGATCAAACACATAGCTACTGGTACATACCCTCAGCCTCGAGGGTGAACTACTCCCTCCTCGTCATGGAGAGCGCTGGGATGATGAAGATGGCCACCGGTGATGGATTCTCCCTCCGGCAGGGTGCCGGAACAGGGTCCCGATTGGTTTTTGGTGGCTATAGAGGCTTGCAGCGGCGGAACTCCTGATCTAGGTTTCTTTCTGGAAGTTTGGGGTTATATAAGAGGTGTTGGAGTCGGGAACAAGTCAGGGGGTCCCCGAGGCGGCCACGAGGTAGGGGCACGCCTGTGGGGTAGGGCGCCCCCACCCTCGTGGTGGCCTCGGGACTCTTCTGGCCCACCTTCGGTACTCCGTGGGCTTCTTCTGGTCCAAAAATGATCTCCGTCAAATTTCAGCTCAATTGGACTCTGTTTGGTTTTCCTTTTCTGCAAGACTCAAAAACAAGGAAAAAACAGAAATTGGCACTAGGCTCTAGGTTAATAGGTTAGTCCCCTAAATCATATAAAATAGTATATAAATGCATATAAAACATCCTAGATGGATAATATAATAGCATGGAACAATCAAAAATTATAGATACGTTGGAGACATATTAATAACAAATTAAGAAGATTAGCTAATCATCGTACGAGTGTGTCGGGACCCCGATCCTAAGTCACATTGATCTAGTATGTAACACATCATATCACTTTGCGGCCTCAGGCACTGTATTCCCACGGGTTGCATCTTACCTGGCTCGGGACCGTTTGTGCCTTTTGGCTCACGTATATGATAGTGTCGCTAGCATCCATATGATAGAGAACCCGGGCTGACATGACTAGTCGTAAACCCAAGGTGGCACGAACTTACAGGGACATGCATACATGACCCAGCAATGCACGTGTCGGCCAGCAGTGAGTGGAACCAGGCTGTATGTGGCACCCCGGCTCAGAGTAACCGGATTACCTTGCATTGCCAGCCCAGAGATCGACTCTTCTGGCAACACACCACAACTTGGTACAGAAAACCCCGCTTTATTGATACTAGCGGAATATAGGTCTGATATTACATCAAGTAGCAAGGCCAAGCGGCACACATGATGCGGCTGAATAGTATGTACATTATTTAATGAACATGAAGGGGCCTCGATCGTGATAACTACGCGGCAGCGGAACGACGACGAAGTCGAACTCCATAGCACAGGGACACCGATGTGGACACGATCTAGACGCGGGAAGCTCTCCGATCCAAAATGAATTGCCTGAAATCTGGCATGACACGCCAGGTCAGTACATTGAATCTACTTGCAAGCTCACAACAACCATAAGCATAATGGCAAACAATATCATGACAATTAATCAGGTTAATACAATGCAACATGATACTACGGATGCAGTGAAATCAACATTTGTACTGAGTCACTCAGACTCTCTTACCAGACGGGTTACCTCGTAATCGAACGGTGATCATGCCTAACAAAACCAACACTTTGGTTCTCACCACAATCATATTCATGATCCAACAAATAATCACATAACCAGTCCCAACAATAAAATTTTGGTGTGCAAGTTTATTTATTAATGTTGATCCATGGTGTGACTTACTGACGAGCTATGTCCGTAATCGAGGACGCGGCTATCGATAGATTAAATACACTCTGAAGAGGTAGCACACTTTACCCACACCACGGAATCCATGGCCTCGTCATCCCATTCTTGTGGACCAACGACATTCCGACGCAACCCTCCCATTGCCATGACACTCTCCCGGCCACTCCGACCAACTCCCCACTGGGCTAAGTCATGGGTGGCCCCGTGCCTACCAAAGGCATCAATGGCCACCGGCATGGCAAAAGCGGTCCCAAATGGGGACAAGGTACCCTAACAACAAACAAGCATACAAGGTTATGTCTGCTTACCGGGCCAGGGTACCACACACCCATAACCTCCCCTCGTTGGAGGTACCGACCAGAGGCACGACAACGGACCGAATCAAGACCTCCCCATAAAGGTAAATGTGGTCGCACTAGCAAAAAACCCAATTCAGTGGCACCATGACTCGATCAACGTTATGTTCAAGTTGGATTAATATCAGGTTAATCTTGAAAATAAAATAACTCGAGTCATCATATGCCATGATCATGCAACTACTAGACATGCAAAACATATCACTCAAAGCGACAAATCAACATCATCAAAATATCTTACTTGCACTACTAATGAACTAAACTTACTGAACTATACTGGTTATTAATATTCATCATTTTAATTATCTCATATTATATTAAAACCATTTTATCACAAAAAGAAACTACCATTATTCATGCAGGAATAAACATTTCAATGAGAATTTCTTCTACTGACTTAAACTAGCTCAAGCATTCTACTAGTACCACACTAAAGCAATTCAAGCATGGTAAAGTAACTAGCACTAAGCAATATTTATTTAAATAATTTAAATGCATGAAAATAACTCATATTCAAGTTGGAAAAATCATAGATATTGAGATGACACCATCCAAATGTTGGTGTGGCTTGCCTTAGTGCAGAGGAGGTTCACACTCCTCCTGGTATTCTTCAAGACAAGCTTCTCCCTCTGAAAATATTTAAAAACAGCAAAATAAAATATCAAGAACCACTCTGAAAATTACCAGAAATTCTAGAAAACAAGGAAAAATCTAAACTTTGGGGTGTTGCTAGAACTTTTCAAAACAAAGACAATGCAAAAAGAATCAACTCATTTGAACTTGTAGTTTAGGAGGTATGGCTGGTCAAAGTGCTGGTCAAATTTTTTTAAATAAAATTTGAATAAACAGAAAACCAGGGGGTGACGTCGAAGACGTATTCTCAGAATAAGCCTCCACTCGTACCGCTTCGGGCCCGAGTGGAGAGGCTGACAATGGGCCCCGCTGGTCAGGTGGAGAGAGAGAGGGGAAGAAACAGAGCAACGGCGAGGCTTTGCTGGAGCTTACACCGGCGAGGAGGGGTCCTTGGGCGAAACCAGAGGGATAGAAAGATAGAGGGGGTCGAGGCGCACCGGCCTGTACCCGTGGCTCGACGGGAGGTTGCCGGAGCAGCTCGCAATTAAGCTCGCGAGCGGCTGCTGCGGTCAGGTCTCGCCGGAGAGGAAGAATACGGCGGGTTGGGGCGGTCCTAGGGGCTGCAACGCGTCCAGACGGCACCAGTGGACCTCCAAGGAGTCGCCCGAGCAGTTGCCTGAGCTCAAGAGGCATCGGAGCAAGGTGGATGGCTGCGAGGGATCGCTGGCGAGCTCGGGTCAGGGACAGTAGCCAGAGGCCTACCCGGCCGGGCTACGGCTATCCTATGGCTTTGTGGAGGTTGTGTGGAGGGTTTGGGATGCTCAGAGTGGAGGGAGGGGCTAGGATTTATAGCCGGAGGGGAAGGGGGTATGTGGCTCTGCGGGAGCTCCCTGGAAGCCGACGAGCAACGACGAACAGCGTCAGCGAGGTCTGGAGGGGTGTAGCACTCACGCCGGGGATGTGCAACTTTGTTTGAATTTGGTTTTCAAAACCAAACTATTTTATATACTTCTGGAAATTCATATGTGGTCTGTTAGGATATATTTAGAGGAACTCATAGGTTTCCAGAATTTGGACTTTTAATTCTTTTATAGAAGAATTAAATCCAACTCAAATATTTATTGAGTTAAATCCAAATGTCCAAGATAATTCCTCAAAAATGTTCCATATTTTTGGTTTGGATGAAAACCCTTTCCAAAATTATCAAACATCATTGAAGACCATTTTGGAAACATTGGATGCATTTTCCAGGGTTATTTGCCATTCTTTTAACTAAATTTTTGAGGCTTCCAAATTTCCTCAGTTCAACTTTCAAAATTTAGACATGATGCATTGATGCAATGCCACTAATTACAAGCATTATTCTGGGGTTGTGACAACTCACCCCCACTAACAAGAATCTCGTACCGTGATTCAAGATGTGAGGTACGAAGACAGACGGGACACAAAGCCAACACAATCTTCATGATCCAATTGCCCTTCTTAAGAATGTTGATTCATGGCCTCGACTTGATCTTGACGTCTTTGCTTTCGGAATCTTCATTCAAACACGATGACAAAAGGAGAAGGAAAACTCTACCAAAACGGATCATCTCAAATGATCACAAGATCAACTGATGTAGGGAGGAGCCCTAGTCGGGGATCTTTCACGTTTGGAGGGGATCCTACTGGGAGAACACGACGAACGAGCGGAAGAACACAAGGAAAACACACAAGAGGAACACTAAACCGACAAGTATTGATCACAAAAGGGCTAAATCACCGAACACATAAGGTAGCACAAGATTCAAAATCAACAAAGGAAAGATACACGAGTAGCCGTTCTTCTCCGTGAGGAGGTCTTGATGGGGTCCACCCTAGAAGGGGGTCTTGAATCCGCTTGGGGGATCTTCTCCGAAGAGGTCCTGAGCTCCGAGGAGAAGTAACCAAGTGGATGAGCAAAGCTCTCACACAAACATGAGCTAATCCTTTGCTAACCCTAACTAGGAGGAGGAGGAGGTCTATTTATAGTCTTAGTGCAAATGGGGGCGAAGTGAAGGGGTACAGGGCTCCAGCCATGGGCGCGTCACTCAGGTGCCGGACGTCCGGAAGACGTCGGACGTCCGGAGGCTCGGGACGGTCCGGACATCCGGCAGGGCTCGGACGTCCGTAGATTCGGCTCTGACTCGGGTGCGTCGGTCGTCCGGAGAGGGCCGGTCGTCTGGGGCTTCGGGAAGGCCCGGATGTCCGTGGAGCGTCGGACGTCCGTAGATTCGGCTCTGGTACGGGTCGTCCGGTCGTCCGGTGGCTTCGGTCTTCCGTGAGTTTCCATTCGGGTGCCTAGGTGCCGGACGTCCGGAGGGCGTCGGTCGTCCGTGGCCTGGGAGTCGTCGGACGTCCGGACTTGGTCGGTCGTCCGACGCCTGTAGCTTCAGCAGCTTTTCTTCTTCTCCATCACGCTTGGGGTCCTCGTCGTCTTGGCTCTTGCAAGTAGCTGTTCCTTGGCTCGTCTCCAAGTACCTGATTACACATAGTGTTTCTGAATGAGGTAGTAGCCATGTCTCATGATTAGGAAGAGGGAATTCGGAGAGGAGCGAGTTCACCTTATCTTCAATAGCCTTAGCTCGAGCTCGAGTCATGGGTCCACGTGGTGTTGAGGAAGATGTAGGTGCGTCCATGGGGATGAGTGAGGGATGCTCCGCATCATCTCCCCCCCTTGAGAGAGATCCGACCTCGGATCAAAAGCTTCATCTCGATGGTATGGCGCAAGGTCCTTGACGTTGAAGATGTCGCTCACATTGTACTTGTCTCGAGGTAGGTCGATCTTGTAGGCGTTGTCGCTAGAAGCGTGCTAGCACCTTGAAAGGTCCATCGGCTCGAGGGAGAAGCTTGGACTTGCGTTCGTTGGGGAAGCGGTCCTTGCGAAGGTGTAGCCACACTAGATCACCAATGTTGAAGACCATGGGTTGCTTGTTGACGTTGAGCTTGGTAGCTAGTCGTTGTACTTGGCGCTCGATGGTGTGTCTTGTATCCTCATGCATCTTCTTGATGTAGCTTGCCCGTGTAGTCGCATCCATGTTGGTGCGCTCTTGTAGAGGAAGAGGTAGAATGTCCAATGGGGACAACAGCTTGAAGCCGTAGACGACCTCGAAGTGGGACTTGCCAGTTGTTGAATGTCTTGCTCGGTTGTAGGCGTACTCGGCGATGGGTAGACATGCTTCCCACTCCTTGATGTTCTTCTTGATCAAGACGCGAAGTAGAGTGGATAGTGTGCGGTTCGTCACCTCCGTTTGGCCGTCGGTTTGAGGATGGTATGCGGATGAGAACAAGAGCTTGATTCCGAGCTTGGCGCATAGGGTCTTCCAAAAGTAACTCAAGAACTTGATGCCACGATCGGAGACGATTGTCTTTGGTACTCCATGGAGTCGCAAGATTTCCCTACAAAAGAGATTTGCAATGTGTGAAGCATCGTCTATCTTGTTGCAAGGAATGAAATGTGCCATCTTAGAAAATCTATCCACAACAACAAACACGGAATCCTTTCCATTTTGAGTTCTAGGAAAACCAAGTACAAAATTCATGCTAATTTCTTTCCAAGGTTGATAAGGAATAGGAAGAGGCATGTAAAGACCATGAGATTGAGCTTTTGACTTAGCTTTGCGACATGTAGAGCATCGGTTGGTCAAGCGTGATACATCTCGAAACATCTTGGGCCAAAAGTAGTTCTTGGAGAGCGTGGCGAGTGTCTTATCTCGACCAAAATGTCCCATGAGTCCGCCTCCATAAGCATGACCGTTGTCGATGATTTGTTGTACTTGCTGTTGAATCTCCTTTGTTTCTTCGGGATTGACTTGGTATGGAGCTTTGTTTGGGAGAGGCGCTCCGGGGATGAGGTCGATTCCATGCTCAATGCCTCGAAGAGGAGGTAGACCCGGAGGTAGCTCATCGGGGAAAACGTCTTGGAATTCCTGCAAAAGAGATTGAAACACTAAAGGTAGCTCGTGAGAGGTGTTAGTTGTTGGCTCTCCATCCTTGCACACAAGGACAAAGTGCATCACACTAGATGGGTTCTCACACACTTCTCTCATCTCACTTTTGGTGGAAAATAGGATGAGGTTTTTCTCTCTAGGCGAAGAGGCTCTCAAGTTGGGCTTGTGGCTCTCACTCACTTTTTGGTGGATCACTTTCTCACTCTTCTCTCCATGATGGGTGGCTTGCTTGTCTGCTATCACTTGCCTAGGAGACATAGGTCGTAGCACATATTCCTTCCCTCTCATCTTGAAGCTATAGTGGTTGGTACGCCCATTGTGGATGACACCACGGTCGAATTGCCATGGTCGACCAAGAAGGAGGTGGCAAACGGTCATTGGGACCACATCACACTCCAAAGTGTCCTCATATGCACCAATTTTGAAGGAGACTTGGACCGTATGCTCAATTCGAATAGTGCCGGAGTCACTTAGCCATTGAACTTTGTAGGGGTGCGGGTGCTTCCTCTTGACCAATTTAAGCTTGGAGCATAGTTCTTCACTTGCCAAGTTGTGGCAACTACCTCCATCGATGATGACCTTGACGGACCTTCCGTTGATGCTGGCCTTTGTGTGGAAGATGTGGCATCTTTGGTCTTCTTCTTTTTGATGTTGAAGAGTCAAGACCTTGGATACAACGAGAGCGGGGCTCGAATCCTCATCACAAGATACTTTATCATCGTCATCCTCGTTCACTCGCCGGTGCATGGCCACTTGCTCAAGAGCTTCCATCTCCTCATCATTCATTGAGTCATATGTGCCATCGTCGTTGAGGATCATGGTGCGCTTGTTGGTGCATTCGTAGGACTTGTGGCCTCGGCCGCCGCGAGTGAAACACTTGAAGGAGCTTGTCTTGATGGTCTCATCGGTCGGAGTAGATGACGAAGCACGCGGCTTGAAGTTTCTTGTAGTAGGAGGAGGACGACTTGAACTTGTCGAAGTTTTCTTGTAACTTGACTTGTCGTCGTTGTTTGTAGAAGGTTTGGTTGATGTAGATGTTGGAGGAGTTGTTGAAGCTTGGTTGTTGGAGAAGCCGTAGGTCTTACTTGAAGTCATCTTGCACATGACGTTCCGCCTTTGTAGCTTGATGCACGAGCTCAATGAGGTTGGAGTAGGGTTGGAAGTCGGCGATTTTCTTGATGGGATGATTGAGTCCATTCAAGAAACGTGCCATTGTTTGCTCATCATCTTCCTTCACATTGGCTCGAATGATGGCTATCTCCATTTCCTTGTAGTATCTTCAACACTCTTTGTACCTTGCTTGAGGAGTTGGAGTTTCTTGAAGAGGTCGCGGTTGTAGTAGGTGGGCACAAAACGTGATCGCATTGCATCCTTCATTTGATCCCAAGTGGTGATTGGAGGTTCACCTCTTGCTTGTCGCCGCTCAAGGAGTTGTTCCCACCATACGAGCACATAGTCTTGGAACTCAAGTGATGCCATAGCGATCTTCTTCTCTTCCTCATAGTTGTGCAAACGAAAGATTGTGTCGACCTTCAATGCCCATGAGAGGTACTCTTCGGGTTCATTGCTTCCATTGAACTTGGGCATGGTGAATTTGAGCTTTCCATAGCGTTGCTCTTCATTGTGTTGTTGGTGATGGTGATGATGACGCCCTTGACATGGATGACAATCATCTTCATGTTGCTCTTGGCGTGGAGGAAGTCCATGATCAACTTGCTCTTGTTGAACTTGAGGTTGAGGTGGAGCTTCACGAGCTTGTGCAGGAGCTTGAGGAACTTGACGTTGCACATGGGGTTGGTAGTTCCTCTCTTGCATTTCTTCTCGAAGTGCTTCCTCTTGATTGCGCCGTTCGCGGTTGCGGTTGGCGATAACTCGACTTGATTCTTGAACGGCACGTTGCGCCTCAAGAGCTTGCGCTTCTCGTTGTTGTTGTTGAAGAAGGTGCGCCTCGACGTCTTGTTCTTCTTGGTGTAGACGCACTCGTTCTTCCTCTTGGTACCGTAGTCGTTGTCGTTCTTGAGCTTGGGCAAAAGCGGCTTGGTTAGATTGAGGACAAGGGACTTGCTCATCGACTTGCTCTTGTGAATGCTTGTCATGTAGCGGGTTGCGAGATGCATGACGGTCTTGACGTGCGGCTCGTCGAAGAGTGTTCGATGACGGTGTACTTGAGTCGTAGAAGGTGTCGTCGGAGTGTCGACTCGAGCGGCTCCGTCTTGAGGATGAAGTAGTGGAATGATGCCGTTTCCTCATCATGGCGCGGATCTCGTCCATTCTTGCATCATTCTCTTGCTTGTGAGCATCGAACTTGTTATCGAAGTAGTCTCTTGTATGTTGCTCGGAGAGTCGCAAGTCGGTGGCGAGGTTGTCGATGCGGTCACTCATTGCTTGTTGCTCTTGGTGCAACGCTCATTGTGCACCAAAGAGGTGGCTCTTGGTGACGTGTGATGACATGTCGTCGTCTTGCTCGAGGAAGAGTGGGTTGGTAGAAGTACATGGCCTATCCATCATTCCAAGCAAAAATGTGAGTGGTAGAAGGAGAAGAACTTATACCAATGTACCTTTGACCGATGTTGATGATGAATCAAGTTCACTCAAATGCAGACAATGAAATAGCACTATTGGCACCAATCCTTGTCGGTTCTCACACCTACACAAATAAAATCTTATGGTGGAGCTTGGTGAGGATGGTGGAACAAAATTTGATGCAATTGTAAGTGAGCGTCAATAATGTTGGAAAAGGTTCACAAATTTACGAATGCAACAAGTAGACCAAGCAAATAATGGTACACGGAAACACACACGCAAATAGATAAGTGGGATTGTGCAAGCCAAAAGTGAGCCAAAATGTGGAATCCATGAAAATGCTCTTGTTGCACAATACTAGAGACACGCTAGCACGATTGCACAAAAGGAGGATACGGAACTTGTGCACAACCTACTAGGCAAAAATGCAACTATCTCTATCCCACTTATGCTATATGTATGGTATTTCGGTGCTATGATCCAAGATGATCCAATATGACAATCTTAATGTAGTATGATGCTATGGTTCTTGCTCATAAGCTCTTTGCTTAGCTTTCCTCTTTGCTTAAAAGCTTGGGTGGCTCTTTCACTTTTGAGCTCTTTTCTCATGCAAAACTTTACGAACCAAGATAGCAATTGTGTATGCTATGACAACTTTGTGACACACAAATGGATCCCAAGATATGCACCACGGGGGTATGCTATGTATGCTATGGATTATGATCACTAATGTGCACAAGTCACGTTGCCGACAATACTCAATGGCTAGTCTCGATGGGTAAGCTACGCAAAAGTAAGGCCATGTGGTTATCAATGAAATTGCAAGGTATGAAAAAGATGTCGATGATGTTACCGTCCTTGGCGATGATGAGACCCTTGTGAAGATGAGCGCGGTGATGATGATGTCGAACCGTACCTAGATAGCCGAAACACAATAGGACACGGGAACCACAACTCAAAATCACAAGGACCAAAATGTGTCAAAATCGTCATAGGAGGTATTGGGGAGGATGGTGGTGGATGTGGGTTTGGAAGATATGGTGAAAAGTGGAGTGGTGGTGGTGGCTGAACTGGAAAATTCAGTTTCGTCGGGGTTTTACGGACGTCCGGTTTTTACGGTCGTCGGACGTCCGATGGGGCTCGGAAATCCGTAAATTCAAATCGGGACTGGGGTTCGATTAAATCCGGAAAAGGCGGACGTCGGTGGTCAGTGTCGGTGGCAGGATGAATCAAGGCGATTGCGGGGAGGAAGAAGATGGTGAGGTCGAAATCGAGCGGATTGATGGATGGAAAATGGTGGGGAAAGCTAGATCCACATGTAGCAACTCAAATCCATGGACCAAATCCAACAAAATCTCAACTCACCAACAAATCACAAAAAAAAATTGGGGCTATTTTTGGTGGGGATTTTCGGATTTAGGACGAAAACAACAAAATCAAGCTAGAAAACACGGGGTAGGGGCTCCAAAAACATGATCAACGTGGCTCATGATACCAAGATGATGTAGGGCGGAGCCCTAGTCAGGGATCTTTCATATTTGGAGGGGATCCTACGGGGAGAACACGACGAACGAGCGGAAGAACACAAGGAAAAACACACAAGAGGAACACTAAACCGACAAGTATCGATCACACAAGGGATAGATCACCGAACACATAAGGTAGCACAAGATTCAAAATCAACAAAGGAAAGATACACGAGTAGCCGTTCTTCTCCGTGAGGAGGTCTTGATGGGGTCCACCCTAGAAGGGGGTCTTGAATCCGCTTGGAGGATCTTCTCCAAGAGGTCCCGAGCTCCGAGGAGAAGTAACCAAGTGGATGAGCAAAGCTCTCACACAAACATGAGCTAATCCTTTGCTAACCCTAACTAGGAGGAGGAGGAGGTCTATTTATAGTCTTAGTGCAAATGGGGGCGAAGTGAAGGGGTACAAGGGCTCCAGCCCGCGGGCGCGGTCACTCAGGTGCCGGACGTCCGGAAGACGTCGGACGTCGGGAGGCTCGGGACGGTCCGAACATCCGGCAAGGCTCGGACATCCGTAGATTCGGCTCTGACTCGGGTGCGTCGGTCGTCCGGAGAGGGCCGGTCGTCCTGGGCTTCGGGAAGTCCCGGACGTCCGTGGAGCGTCGGACGTCCGTAGATTCGGCTCTGGTACGGGTCGTCCGGTCGTCCGGTGGCTTCGGTCTTCCGTGAGTTTCCATTCGGGTGCCCAGCTGCCGGACGTCCGGAGGGCGTCGGTCGTCCGTGGCCTGGGAGTCGTCGGACGTTCGGACTTGGTCTATCGTCCGACGCCTGTAGCTTCAGCAGCTTTTCTTCTTCTCCATCACGCTTGGGGTCCTCGTCGTCTTTGCTCTTGCAAGTAGTTGTTCCTTGGCTCGTCTCCAAGTACCTGATTACACATAGAGTTTTTGAATGAGGTAGTAGCCATGTCTCATGATTAGGAAGAGGGAATTCGGGGAGGAGCGAGTTCACCTTATCTTCAATAGCCTTAGCTCGAGCTCGAGTCATGGGTCCACGTGGTGTTGAGGAAGATGTAGGTGCGTCCATGGGGATGAGTGAGGGATGCTCTGCATTATCAACTCACAGAATGAGACATACAAACATCTCTTGAGCTGCGACACAAAACACACATCAAGAGCAATGAAAATAAGTAGATGACAAGGGTTCAATTTGGCAGGCAACAATTTCCCGCTTGAGTACGATGGTGCATTGTTTTCAAAGTAGCAAAGAGATAATTGCCATGATTCCATAACGGGGCACCTTAGGAAAGGTGACTCGTAGAATAATTTTTAAGTGGCAAAAAGAATTACTTTTGATATAGAAATCATTGAAACTCTCTAAACCATCCCAAGGAAAATCACAAACGATTGTTTCAAGGAGTTCGGAGAAATGGCATACTCAGTTTGGAAAGAAAACTAGAGTTATAAGACAACTCAGCAAACGGAAAGCACATTCCAGATGATGCCGAGGATATAACCCAGTGACTGAGCGTGCTCTGAAGAACTTGAGCATTTCCTTACTCATCAAGGTCTTACGAGCATCCGTAGCGAAGATCCTGGCAACACATCATACTACCATGATGAATAGTGATGGACGATGCAGATGCAAAGGAAGACAACACTTTCTCAGATGTTTCCTCAGCAATGCCAAGGAACAAAACCTGGATGATCGACCGAGAGACATTTAGCACTCCGTTTCTAATGTTCTCCTTGATGTACTAGATATCGCGTTCATGCTTAAAAGCATTAGATGGCCATCAAGCATAGGTCGGACTTCGGAAGCCCAAAATCCATAAGGAACAACTTGTAGAATAAGTCAACGAAATCCTCACGGAAAAGATGGACAAATTGCTCATTCAAGATACTACGATAATAGACCTTTCGGCTAGGTGTGTCGGCCAGAACATCAACCTTATCAGGGGGTACATCATAGATCTTGGAAAAGTTCCAACCATCATATCTGCCTAAGATTCAGATCTGGTTGGTAACAGGATATTTCAGACAGCATGACTGGAAAGAAAGTTTGCAACACAAACCGACGAGATGACATTGCGAGACTATCACGAAATGAACTATAGTGGCAAGCTCCAAAACATGAGATGGTTCGCAAGACCCACATGAACATGCTGTGAGGGAGAAGCATGACCACAACAGTCTTACAACAAAACACTACCGAGTTCTGGTTGGGAACCATTAACGAGGATATCAAAGTCCTTACATAAGTCCGGATTAGCTCTTAAGAAGGAGCTTCTTCTCCTTGAACAAATCAATCAGTGGCTTGGTATGCTAGGGAATCATATGGAATGGATGTAATTAATTTACCAAACCATAGAATACCTCGCATATGCATGACTGACATGGGATGATTCCAGAGGAAACAAAAACAAGCTTTCCCAAATTCATGTCGGCAACTTGCATCAAATGCACATGAATTATAGAAAGTCACTTCTTTCATCCAAACATATGCTTCATGAGCTAGCAATAAGAAATGCTTTCAAAGTTTTCAACACTAGCTTAATGTTCAACATGGATCATGGACAGGATGAAAATATTGCTGATGGGCTCAACAACAAGTCATCCAGATTTCCATGTAGATGGAATCCCAGAAGTACGTGAACAAAGCGATAGCATTGGTCAAACCAAAAGATATAATGGTGCATGCTCGAGGGATCAACCACGAATAAGACATCATTACGAACATCGTTGGTTCTGATTTGATTTTACGATAGCCCACACTCAAACCAAAGTTTTGACAGGACTATAGATCCAACAACTGATCACGAGGACCAATCGATGGAGATTTCACCTTACTTTAGCACACACACACACACAAACAAACACAAAGATATCCCTTTGGAATGAACTCAGTCAGGCAAGCTTATATCCTCCAACTCTCCAAGTTGTTGTTTAGCTTAACTTACTAGTTTAGGGATATCTCACACGGATACTTGGAGAAGGGGTGGTTTATAAGAAAACCAACTTGATCACAAACTCAGCATAACGGTCAGGGCACACCCTGGTAATACTTCCAAGAAGATATTCGGAAAATCACAAACCACCGATATGTTATTAAGCTCAGAGCAATCTTGCTTTTCAGGTAAGACGATATGATCAAATGGGAAAGGGTTTGACAAATCCTAACCCATCGATCGAGGAGTGCACCAAGAAAATGGACTAGGTAGCACGATCAATCTTAGAATGATGGTTCCATAAAAAATACACTAAGAATGAGATTATCGTCCATTAACCACCAAGCGACGGGGTTTGTTAGGAGTATTGATCTCACACATCACAGTTCACTTGTAGGCATTCGGTTTGGAAGAACACGGAACCGAGGAATGAATAATGATGGCGAGAAGTATCACTACATCAAGAATTCATAAGAGATGGTGCAATTCTCATGACAATCCTGACATAAAGGGGGTGATACTCCAGTGTAGGACAGAACAAAAACTGTATTTATCAGTTTGATCTGCGGAATACAACTACTTTGACCCAATCCTCGAAATGGACAAGGTACTGGAGTGTGTTTCTCCTAGTCATTTCGAAGTAGAATGGCTTGATGGAACACAAAAACAATAGGCACCGATGAACACTAATGCGGACATACTCTTGGCTATCAATTGTTAGACGAAGGTCAGAAAATGACTAAAGAGGGACAACTCAAAGGAACATATGATTTCCCAAGTTATGGATGCATAGATTAGCATGTCAAGCAAAGTTCACCATGTTTCTTCCAGATAACCCATGCAGAAGGGTAGGACTGACAGAGTCACAAATATCAATGGAGTACACCTCGAGAGCACCCTGGTTGTCATCTTTTGGTTCAAAAGAACTTCTATCATGATGGTTCATGGTATCGGAAGAATGATATACCATGGACCTTGAGGACTATCGCAAAAGTTACTATTATCCTAAAGGAACGAGCAACACTATCAATAGAAAGTAAGTAGAGCGAATCTTGGGTTCAAGAACCCAAAGATGGAATAGCTACTAACTAAATGGCATCACGGGATGCTTTCGAGGATGATGGCCAGAATTATCACACTTAGTATACAAGACAAGCTAGAGTAATAGATGGTTCTATAAAATATCCTAGTGTCATAATCATAGCTTCAACATATATGTCGAGGCAATGAAGTACCTCAACACACTGATTAGTGTGGTTAATCCGGCCCAAATTGTGGGTTTATGATCAAGATTATCTGTGAACAATATTTGATTCTTCTCTGAATTCTTATATGCATGATTTGATATATTTCCAAGTCTCTTCGAATTATCGGTTTAGTTTGGCCTACTATATTGATCTTTCTTGCAATGCGAGAAGTGCTTAGATTTGGGTTCAATCTTGCGGTGTCCTTTCCCAAAGGATGTGGCAGGGCAGCAAGGCACGTATTGTATTGTTGCCATCGACGATAAAAAGATGGGGTTTATATCATATTTCTTGAGTTTATCCCTATACATCATGTCATCTTGCTCTGTTCATACGAACTTAATACTCTAGATGCATGCTGGATAGTGGTTGATGTGTGGAGTAATAGTAGTAGATGCAGGATCGTTTCGGTCTACTTGACACGGACGTGATGCCTATGTTCATGAACATGCCTAGATATTCTCATAACTATGCGCATTTCTATCAATTGCTCGGCAGTAATTTGGTCACCCACCGTAATATATGCTATCTTGAGAGAAGCCACTAGTGAAACCTATGGCCCCCGGGTCTATTTTACATCATATTAGTTTATCATCAACTTGCCAATTTCTATTACTATTTATTTTGCAATCTTTACTTTCCAATCTATACAACAAAAATAACAAAAATATTTATCTTATTATCTTTATCAGATCTCACTTTTGCAAGTGGCCGTGAAGGGATTATAAACCCCTTTATCGTGTTGGTTGCAAGGTTCTTCATTGTTTGTGCAGGCACTAGGCGATTTGGGTGTAGTCTCCTACTGGATTGATACCTTGGTTCTCAAAAACTGAGGGAAATACTTACACTACTTTGCTGCATCACCCTTTCCTCTTCAAGGGAAAACCAACGCATGCTCAAGAGGTAGCAAGAAGGATTTCTAGCACCGTTGCCGGGGAGATCTACGCTCAAGTCAAGACATACCAAGTACCCATGACAAACTCTTATCCCTCGCATTACATTATTGGCCATTTGCCTCTCATTTTCCTCTCCCCCGCTTCACCTTTGCCGTTTTAATCGCCCTTTTTCCGTCCGCTTCTTTCCGCTTTCTTCTTGTGTGTTTGTGTGTTAGATCGTTTATTTCGCAGTCATGGCTAGCTCTTTCCCCATTCCTTCGTCTCCTGATTTTGAAGTCCTCCACTTCAAACAAACACAAGGAGAAAACTTAGAAGATGCTTGGTATAGGATGATAGAATCCTATTATGGTTGCACTATAGAGGGAGATTTCAAGATTTTACTTCGCAAATTTTATGTTGGGCTAACCATATCCCATAAACAACTCCTTGATTTTGCCGCAAAAGGGAATTTTATTGATAATGATCCAAGTATTGCTTATGAAGTTATAGAGGGGATGGTAGGAGTACTTCCCCCACAAAATGGACCACACCTTACTCAAGAAGGGACCCAAATCTTAGAGAAAATATGCGAATTGCAAAAATCTATTGAACCTCCTAAAAATGTTGGTGGGAACCTTCACCGCATCAATACGTTGATTACAATTTGCAATAAGCGGTTGGATGTTGTAGATCTAAAAATCTCCGAGCATGAAGGAAAACATAAGGAACCTCCCGGATCTGAGCATAACTCCATTAAAAATATAAATACCAAAGATGACAATACCTAGATCTATTCTTGTTTTTATGCCTAGCTACGGGCATTAAACGTAGCGCTTGTTAGGAGGCAACCCAATTTTATTTTTGTTCCTTGCTTTTTTTGTTCCTGTTTAGTAAATAAATATTTCGTCTAGCCTCTGTTTAGATGTGGTTTTATGTTTTAATTAGTGTTTGTACCAAGTAGAACCTTTGGGAAGACTTGGGTGAAGTCTTTATGACCTTGTTGTAAAAAACAGAAAATTTAGCGCTCACAAGATTAGCTGCCATTTTTTTACTAGAGAGTGCTTTTAAGTTGATTCTTTTTGCAGATGCTTAATAGAGAAATTCCTCATGTCCACCAATTTTTGTCAGAATTTTTGGAGTTCCATAAGTAAACGTTTGATACAGATTACTACAGATTGTTCTGTTTTTGACAAATTCTGTTTTTCCTGTGTTGTTTGCTTATTTTCATGAATCTATGGCTAGTATCAGGGGGTATGAACCATAGAGAAGTTGGAATACAGTAGGTTTAACACCAATATAAATAAATAATGAGTTCATTACATTACCTTAAAGTGGTGGTTTGTTTTCTTACACTAATGGTGCTCATGAGATTTTTTGTTTAAGTTTTGTGTTCTGAAGTTTTCAAGTTTTTTCGGTAAAGATTTGATGTATTTTGGAACAAGGAGTGGCAAGAGGCTAATATTGGGGGTGCCCAAGGCACCCCAAGGTAAAATTCAAGGACAACCAAAAGCCTAAGCTTGGGGATTCCCCGGAAGGCATCCCCTCTTTCGTCTTCGTCTATCGGTAACTTTACTTGAGGCTATATTTTTATTCACCACATGATATGTGTTTTTCTTGGAGCGTCTTGTATGATTTGAGTCTTTGCTTTTTAGTTTACCACAATCATCCTTGCTGTACACACCTTTTGGAGAGACACACATGAATCGGAATTTGTTAGAATACTCTATGTGCTTCACTTATATCTTTTGAGCTAGATAATTTTGCTCTAGTGCTTCACTTATATCTTGTAAATCACGGTGGTGGTTCTATTTTATAGAAATTATTGATCTCTTATGCTTCACTTATATTATTTTGAGAGTCTGTTAGAACAGCATGGTAATTTGCTTTGGCTATAAAATTAGGTCTAATATGATAGGCATCCAAGATGGGTATAATAAAAACTTTCATATAGAGTGCATTAAATACTATGAAAAGTTTTATACTTGATAGTTGTTCTGAGATATAAAGATGGTAATATTAGAATCGTGCTAGTTGAGTAATTGTGGAATTGAGAAATACTTGTGTTGAAGTTTGCAAGTCCAGTAGCATGCATGTATGGTAAACGTTGTGTGAAAAATTTGAAGCATGAGGTGTTCTTTGATTGCTTTCCTTATGAGTGACAGTCGGGGACGAGCAATGGTCTTTTCCTACCAATCTATCCCCCTAGGAGCATGCACGTAGTGCTTGGTTTTGATGACTTGTAGATTTTTGCAATAAGTATGTGAGTTCTTTATGACTAATGTTGAGTCCATGGATTGTACGCACTCTCACCCTTCCATCATTGCTAGCCTCTTCGGTACCGTGCATTGCCCTTTCTCACCTCAAGAGTTGGTGCAAACTTCGCCGGTACATCCAAACCCCATTATATGATACACTCGATCACATATAGCCTCCTTATATCTTACTCAAAACAGCCACCATACCTACCTATTATGGCATTTCCATAGCCATTCCAAGATATATTGCCATGCAACTTTCCACCGTTCCGTTTATCATGACACACTCCATCATTGGCATATTGCTTTGCATGATCATGTAGTTGACATCGTATTTGTGGAAAGTCCACCTTCATAATTCTTTCATACATGTCACTCTTGATTCATTGCACATCCTGGTACACCGCCGGAGGCATTCACATAGAGTCATATTTTGTTCTGAGTATCGAGTTGTAATCCTTGAGTTGTAAGTAAATAAAAGTGTGATGGTTTTCATTATTAGAGCATTGTCCCATGTGAGGAAAGGATGATGGAGACTATGATTCCCGCACAAGTCGGGATGAGACACCGGACGAAAAAAAAGGGAAGAGGGCAAACAAGCCCGAATAAAAAAAGAGGCCATAAAAAAAGAAGAGAGAAGGCCCAAATAAAAAAATTAAAAATGAGAGAAAAAGAGAGAAGGGGCAATGTTACTATCCTTTTTTCACACTTGTGCTTCAAAGTAGCACCATGATCTTCATGATAGAGAGTCTCTTATTTTGTCACTTTCATATACTAGTGGGAATTTTTCATTATAGAACTTGGCTTGTATATTCCAATGATGGGCTTCCTCAAAATGCCCTAGGTCTTCGTGAGCAAGCAAGTTGGATGCACGCCCACTTAGTTTGTTTTGTTGAGCTTTCATATATTTATAGCTCTAGTGCATCCGTTGCATGGCAATCCCTACTCCTTGCATTGACATCAATTTATGGGCATCTCCATAGCCCGTTGATTAGCCGCTTCAATGTGAGACTTTCTTTTTTTGTCTTCTCACACAACCTCCATCATCATATTCTATTCCACCCATAGTGCTATGTCCATGGCTCGCGCTCATATATTGCGTGAAATTTGAAAGATTTTGAAAAGGCTAAGTATGAAACAATTGCTTGGCATTTTGTGTGACAAAAATGAAGCATCGCCAAACTATATGATTTTATAGGGATAAGCTTTCTTTGGCTATGTTATTCTGATAAGACATAATTGCTTGGTTAGCATGCTTGAAGTATTATTATTTTTATGTCATTATTAAACTTTTGTCTAGAATCTTTTGGTTCTAAACACTCATGCCACAAGAAACAAGTACATTGAAAATTATGTTAGGTAGCATTCCACATCAAAAATTCTGTTTTTTAGCATTTACCTACTCAAGGACGAGCAGGAATTAAGCTTGGGGATGCTTGATACGTCTCCAATGTATCTATAATTTTTTATTGTTCCATGCTATTATATTATCTGTTTTGGATGTTTAATGGGCTTTTATATACCTTTTTATATTATTTTTGGGACTAACCTATTAACCGAAGGCCCAATGCAAATAGCTGTTTTTTTTGCCTATTTCAATGTTTCGCAGAAAAGGGATATCAAATGGAATGAAACCTTCGCGAGGATCTTTTTTGGAAGAAACGCAATCCAGGAGACTTGGAGTGGAAGTCAAGGAAGCAACGAGGCGGCCACGAGGTAGGAGGGCGCGCCCAGGGGGTAGGCGCGCCCCCCACCCTCGTGGGCCCGTTGCAGCTCCACCGACCTACTTCTTTCGCCTATATATACTCTTATACCCTGAAAACATCCAAGGGAGCCACGAAACCATTTTTCCACCGCCGCAACCTTCTGTACCCGTGAGATCCCATCTTGGGGCCTTTTCCGGCGATCTACCGGAGGGGGATTCGATGACGGAGGGCTTCTACATCAACACCGTAGCTTCTCCGATGATGTGTGAGTAGTTTACCACAGACCTTCGGGTCCATAGTTATTATCTAGATGGCTTCTTCTCTCTCTTTGGTTCCGAATACAAAGTTATCCTCGATGTTCTTGGAGATCTATTCGATGTAATACTTTTTGCGGTGTGTTTGTCGAGATCCGATGAATTGTGGGTTTATGATCAAGATTATCTATGAACAATATTTGATTCTTCTCTGAATTCTTATATGCATGATTTGATATCTTTGCAAGTCTCTTCGAATTGTCGGTTTACTTTGGCCTACTAGATTGATCTTTCTTGCATTAGGAGAAGTGCTTAGCTTTGGGTTCAATCTTGCGGTGTTCTTTCCAAGTGACAGCAGGGGCAGCAAGGAACATATTGTATTGTTGCCATCGAGGATAAAAAGATGGGGTTTATATCATATTGCTTGAGTTTATCCATGTACATCATGTCATCTTGCCTAATGTGTTACTCTATTCTTATGAACTTAATACTCGAGATGCATGCTGGATAGCGGTCGATGTGTGGAGTAATAGTAGTAGATGCAGAATCGTTTCGGTCTACTTGACACGGACGTGATGCCTATGTTCATGAACATGCCTAGATATTCTCATAACTATGCACTTTTCTATCAATTGCTCGTCAATAATTTGGTCACCCACCGTAATATATTCTATCTTGAGAGAAGCCACTATTGAAACCTATGGCCCCCGGGTCTATTTTACATCATATTAGTTTATCATCAACTTGCCAATTTCTATTACTATTTATTTTGCCATCTTTATTTTCCAATCTATACAACAAAAATACCAAAAATATTTAACTTATTATCTTTATCAGATCTCACTTTTGCAAGTGGCTGTGAAGGGATTGACAACCCTTTTATCGCATTGGTTGCAAGGTTCTTGATGGTTTGTGCAGGTATTAGGCGATTTGCGTGTAGTCTCCTACTGGATTGATACCTTGGTTCTCAAAAACTAAGGGAAATACTTACGCTACTTTGTTGCATCACCCGTTCCTCTTCAAGGGAAAACCAACGCATGCTCAAGAGGTAGCAGCGGCTTGCTCGCGCGCGCTAGGGTAAGGCCAGCCATCTGGCTCGAGCGAAGGCCAGCGCGGCGGCTTGCTCGCACGCGAGTCACATTCGGGCCAGCCATCCAACCCGTGCGGAGACCAGTGCGGCGTCCGGCCCGTCCGGCGGAGCGGCGGCCAACTCGCTCATCACTGGTGCCACCGACGAACATGCATCAGTACTTTTTGAAGTAATGTTCAGGAAAAATAATTATTTGAGGAGGAAGAATAGGATAGAAGGTCAGATCTGGGTCCCTCGTGTCAAGGGTCAAACAAAATGTGTTGGTTTAAGCTGCCTCATCAACATGGACATGTGGGCCAACCCTGTCATAAACATGTTTAAACGAGCCTAATCGGCACTAGGTAGTAGTTTTTAGGCGCGGAATAAGAAATTTTGGGTACGTTTTTGCTATTTTTTGTACAACAGTTTTCTTCCTAGGGCTGGTTGAAAGGGGTAGTTTTTTGTTAAATACTCTACATACTCTAAGCAGGAGTGAAAGTTAAGCTTTGGAAGCCAATAAGCACGGCTTGTTACATAGTGCCTATGTGTACGTAACTGAAACTAAATATCAACCATGAGTAACTAATATCTTGATGTAAAACTCGAAACTATGGAAATACTAGCCTTTTTTTGCATGGTTGGAAATACTAGCAATGTTCACGTGCATTGTAACAGATCATAATTAGAATAATACTTATTCACAAACTTGATAGAAAACACTCTAATTTTGATATACATATATCACTAGAGATATATTATGTTTCAATCAGAATATATTCCTTGGGCTGTTTTGGTGAGGTCAGGGAGGGATCTGGTTGGTTTTAAGATACTAATTATGGGTTTTTCTGCATATTGGTAGAGAAGTGGGATGTTGTTGAGAAAAGGCAACAACTTACCTCACAGTTGTTGGATGTAGATCTAATGGTCAGAAATGACGGATGGCAGACACACCATCATCACCAACTAAGCCTTCTATAGGAGTACTAGCAAGATGTCCATGCATTGCACGGAACATCAAGATGCATTTTTTTTATAAAACACCCATTGTGATTGACCCATGCAGGCGTAATCCCATATGTAAAAACTAACGATATCTCGAGAAAGAGGAGAGATAAGGTGAGGAGGAGTGGGGCATGGTGGTGATTGGTGGTCGGACTGAGCGGAGGCATGGGGATGGACGACGCCGGCATCGACCACCATGCCAATTTTTTCAGAGGTTTCCTTTTTTAATTGCTCAACAATGATGTTGTTGGCGATAAGGATGAACGAGGGAAGGCCTTGTCTGCAAATGTGGAGGGATGTGCGAGTATCTTTTAGTTTAATTTCTATCCGTCAGATATAGATCAGACGGTCTATATTGCAAGATGGAAGACATACCATCATCACCAACTCAGTTTTTTTATAAGAGAAGAAATATAAGTATGGAGATACAAACCTATTATTGATACTTGTTTCCGTAAACTTGGATCTACATTCTATTCAACGGCTCAGCATGTCGGGCCTTAGCACAATGACTTCTCGACTGTGTAAAACATAGGTTTTCCCGTCGCCAATAAGGAGGGGTGACGGTGGCGTGCTTTCGGCTTTCTCTAGTCCTAGTAGTCATACTAGGTGGTGTGCGCACGTGTAGATTTATTCTTTTTCACGTCTCGTGTTCGTCGTACTACCACGAGTGTTGATGAATAGAGGTAAGTTATTCACGGGAAAACCTTTGTTGAGCGTGTGTGCGAGAGAGAGAGACAGTGTGCATGTGTGATATGTGTAGAGACCGAGGCAATGATAAGATATTCTTTGTGTCTCTATGTGTGGAGGATAGAGAGAGACATGTGCTTGGGGCTTTGTGTTGTGTAACGTGGAGACACATAGACATAATCAGAGAGTGAGTGTGTGAGATACACATGCGGACATGGGGAGAGATGTGTGAGTTAGAGAGATGGAGAATTTTGGTGTGCATCTGAGCTAGAGAGGGGGGGGTATATACATACCTAGACTTGGGGAGAATATGCAAGGGTGTGTGTCTTAAAAGAAGGATCCAGCTAGATGGTGTTTGAGCGTGTCTGTGTGTGTTTGTGCGTGTGTGTGTGTGTGAGCGAGTGTGTGTATGTGGAGAAGAGAGACCACTAATGATATAAACCTAGTGTAGGGAAGGGGGAATGGTGTGACATGTGTGTCAAAGAGAGACAAAGGCATGTGTAGTAGCGGGATAGCATGGCTGCGGGCGGAGAGCACACTATTTGGAACAGACATCGAGTGTGTGTGGGAGATGGGTATGAGAGCTAGAGAGAGATCTAGCGAGGGAGAGAGAGAGGAAGAGAGAGGGAGAGAGAGGGGTAGTTTGTGTGCAGAAGTGGCGTATAGATAGGGAGTATCTTGATGTTGTTCGAAAGTGGCCTATGTATGGAGACGCAAGGGAAGCGAGTCATCGTGTGTGTGATAGGGACTTCATCAGAGATCTAGAATAGATGGTGTAGAGAACAACGTGCGAGATTGAGAACGATGATACATTAGGGAGCTATGGAAAGAGTCACGACATATATGTATACAGGGAAGGAGCTGGGGCGGGTCCGCATGTGGGAGAGATAGAAAGAGGAGAGTGGTGCACAAGGAGACAAAGTGTGCTTGTTTGCAGTGGGGGTGGTGTGTGAGGTGAGTGTGCAGAACCACATAACTAGGGAGATAGATGTTTGGGTGACGTTTTTTGTGTATGGGAAAGATACACTCTATATAGTGCGTGTGCTTGGGAAAGAGAGATGTTGGGAGACCTAGAGAGTGGGGGAAGAGATGCGTGCATGCCCGAGAGACAAAGTGATAGAGACCTATATTGGGGTCCGTACTTTAGAAGAGAGGGGGGTGTTAATGTTCTCGTGTGTTCGTGTCTGGGGGAGAGAACGACTTGTGTGTGTGTGTGGGGGGGGTGGCTTTAGATAAAGAGTGAGGTGTCTATATTTGAGGGACTTTAGCGTAATTGAGATATATATGGTCAATAGTGTGTGCACTCATGGTTGATCAATTTGTTTAACAGTTTGGACTATGAGATAACGATACTTTTGAACATGCGTTGATGCGGATCATCCCTCACTCATCCCCATGGACGTGCCTACATCTCCCTCAACACCACTCGGACCCATGACACGAGCCCGAGCTAAGGCTATCGAAGATAAGGTGAATTCACTCCACTCCGAACTCCCTCTTCCTACTCACGAGACATGGCTACTACCTCATTCGGAGACTCTATGTGTAATCAGGGACATGGAGGTGAGCCAAGGATCAACTACTTGCGAGAGCCAAGACGGCGAGGACTCCAAGCATATTGAAGAAGAAGAAGAGATGCTGCTGAAGGCACAGGCACCGGACGACCGACGCCTTCCGGACGTCCGACGAGTCCCAGGACCCGGACGACCGGACTTCCCGGACGTCCGGCACTTTGCCACCCGAACCAAAACTACGGACGGCCGAAGCCTCTGGATGTCCAACCGACGCACGCCCGAACCGAATCTACGGACGTCCGGACTGTCACGAAGCTTCGGACGACCGACCGTCTCCGGACGTCCGACGCGCCACGATGCAGTTGATTCTCTGACGCCTTGAGCCCGTCCGGACGTCCGGACCGTCCGAAACCTCCGGCGTCCGACGCCTTCCGGACGTCCGACGCCTGTGTGTTGACTTCGTTTAGGCTGTAGCCCTTGTACCCCTTCGCCCCCTAGACTATATATACTCCTTCTTCCCCAACTTTCTAGGGTTAGCTTTGGTTTAGCTCATGTTTGTGTGAGAGCCTTGCTCATCCACTTGGTTACTTCTCCTTGGAGCTCAGGACCTCTACGGAGAAGATCCCCCAAGCGGATTCAAGACCCCCTTCTAGGGTGGACCCCATCAAGACCTCCTCTCGGAGAAGAACGGCTACTCGTGTATCCTTACCTTTGTTGATTGTGGATCATATGTATCTCTTTTTGTTCGGTGATCTAGCACTTGTGTGATTGATTCCTTGTTGGTTGAGTGATTTCTCTCTCGTTCCCTCCGTGTTTCCCTTTGTGCTTCCGCGTGTTCTTCGTGATTCCCCGTAGGATCCACTCCAAACGTGAAAGATCGTCACCCTAGGGTTCCGCCCTACATCATCTTGGTATCATGAGCCACGTTGATCACGTTTTTGGAGCCCCTACCCCTCTTTTTCTAGCTTGATTTTGTTGTTTTCGTCCTAATTCTGAAAATTCCCCACCAAAAATAGCCCCAATTTTTTTTTGTGATTTGTCTGTGAGTTGAGATTTTGTTGGATTTGGTCCATGGATTTGAGTTGCTACGTGCGGATCTAGCTTTTCCCTCACTCCCCACCCTTTTCCATCCACCAAATCACTCGATTTCGACCTCACCATTTCATTCTTCCCCGAAATCTCGCAGTTCTTCCCGAGCCAGATTTTCGCCAGGCCTCCGGACGACCGGAAACGGTTGGACGTCCGATGAAGTCCGGACGACCGTAAAAGCCCGTACGTCTGTAAAACCCTGACGAAACTGAACTTTGTCAGTTCGCCACCATCACAACCCCAAATACCTCCACCTCTTCCTAACCCACATACACCACCATCTTCCCCAATACATCCTATGACGATTTTACCACATTTTGGTCCTTGAGATTTTGAGTGGTGGCTCCCATATCCTTTTGTGTTTCGGCTATCTAGGTACGGTTCGATTTCATCATCACCACGGCTCAACTTCGCAAGGGTCTCATCATCGCCAAGGACGGTAACTTCGACGACCTCTTTGTCATACCTTGCAATTGCATTGATACCCACATGGCCTTATTTTTGCATATCTTACCCATCGAGACTAGCCATTGAGTATTGCCGGCAACGTGACTTGTGCACATTAGTGATCATACTCCATAGCACACATACCATACCACCGTGGTGCATATCTTGGGATCCATTTGTGTGTCACAAAGTTGTCATAGCATGCACAATTGCTATCTTGGTTAGTGAAGTTTTGAATGAGAAAAGAGCTCAAAAGTGAAAGAGCCACCCAAGCTTTTAAGCAAAGAGGAAAGATAAGCAAAGAGCTTATGAGCAAGAACCATAGCATCATACTACATTAGGATTGTCATATTGGATCATCTTGGATCATCGCACCGAAATACCATACATATAGCATACGTGGGATAGAGATAATTGCATTTTTGCATAGTAGGTTGTGCACAAGTTCCGTATCCGCCTATTGTGCAATCGTGCTAGCGTCTCTCTAGTATTGTGCAACAAGAGCATTTTCGTGGATTCCACATTTTGGCTCACTTTTGGTTTGCACAATCCCACTTATCTATTTGCGTGTGTGTTTCCGTGTACCACTAGTTGCTTGGTCTACTTGTTGCATTTGCAAATTTGTGTACCTTTTCCAACATTATTGACGCTCACTTACAATTGCATCAAATTTTGTACCACCATCCTCACCAAGCTCCACCATAAGCTTTTATTTGTGTAGGTGTGAGAACCGACAAGGATTGGTACCAATAGTGCTATTTCATTGTCCGCATGTGAGTGAACTTGATTCATCATCAACATCGGTCAAAGGTACATTGGTATAAGTTCTTCTCCTTCTACCACTCACATTTTTGCTTGGAAGGATGGATAGGCCAAGTACTTCTACCAACCCACTCTTCATCGAACAAGACGACGACATGTCATCATACGTCACCAAGAATCACCTCTTTGGTGCTGCGAGCGTTGCACCAAGAACAACAAGCAATGAGCGACCACATCGACAGCCTCGCCACCGACTTGCGACTCTCCGAGCAACATACAAGAGACTACTTCGACAACAAGTTCGACGCTCACAAGCAAGAGAATGATGCAAGAATGGACGAGATCCGCTCCTTGATGAGAAACCGGCATCATTCCACTTCTTCATCCTCAAGAGGCCAGACGCTCGAGTCGACACTCCGACGACACCTTCTACGACTCAAGTACACCTACTTCGAACACTCTTCGTCGTGCTGCACGTCAAGACCGTCATGCATCTCGCAACCCGCTACATGACAAGCATTCACAAGAGCAAGTTGATGAGCAAGTCCCTAGTCCTCAATCAAACCAAGACGCTTTTGCCCAAGCTCAAGAACAACAACGACTACGGCGCCAAGAGGAAGAACGAGCGCGTCTACACCAAGACGAACAAGACGCCAAGGCTCAACGTCTTCAACAACAACAACGTGAAGCGCAAGCTCTTGAGGTGCAACGTGCCCTTCAAGAACCAAGTCGAGCCTTCGCCAACCGCAATCGCGAACGGCGCAATCAAGAGGAAGCCCTTCGAGAAGAAATCCAAGAAAGGAACTACCAACCCCATGTACAACGTCAAGTCCGTCAAGCTCCACCTCAACCTCAAGTTCAAAAGAGCAAGTTGATCGTGGTATTCCTCCACGCCAAGAGCAACATGAAGGCGATTGCAATCCACGTCAAGGCGTCATCATCACCATCGCCAACAACACAATGAAGAGCAACACTATGGAAAGTTAAAATTCAACATGCCCAAGTTCAATGGAAGCAATGACCCCGAAGAGTACCTCTCATGGGCATTGAAGGTTGATAAAATCTTCCGGTTGAACAACTACGATGAAGAGAAGAAAATCGCTATGGCATCACTTGAGTTCCAAGACAATGTGCTCATATGGTGGGAACAAATCATCGAGCGACGACAAACAAGAGGTGAACCCCCAATCACCACTTGGGCTCAAATGAAGGATGTCATGCGAGCACGTTTTGTGCCAACCTACTACAACCGCGACCTCTTCAAGAAACTCCAACTCCTCAAGCAAGGAACAAAGAGTGTTGAAGAATACTACAAGGAAATGGAGATAGCCATGATTCGAGCCAATGTCAAGGAAGATGATGAGCAAACTATGGCACGTTTCTTGAATGGACTCAATCATCCCATCAAGAAGATCGCCGACTTCCAACCATACTCCACCCTCATTGAGCTCGTGCATCAATCTACAAAGGCGGAACGTCAAGTGCAAGATGACTTCAAATCGCCAAGTACTCGTCCAAGACCTTTGGCTTCTCCAACAACCAAGATTCAACACCTCCTCCAACATCTACATCAACCAAACCTTCTACAAACAACGACGACAAGTCGAGTTACAAGAGAAATTCGACAAGTTCAAGTCGTCCTCCTCCTACTACAAGCAACTTCAAGCTGCGTGCTTCATCATCTACTCCGACTGATGAGACCATCAAAACAAGCTCCTTCAAGTGTTTCACTTGCGGCGGCCGAGGCCACAAGTCCTACGAATGCACCAACAAGCGGACCATGATCCTCAACGACGACGGCACCTATGACTCAATGAGTGTTGAGGAGATGGAAGCCCTTGAGCAAGTGGACATTCACCGGCGAGTGAACGAAGATGAAGATGATCAAGTCTTTTGCGATGAGGATTCGAGCCCCGCTCTCGTTGTCTCCAAGGTCTTGACTCTTCAACATCAACAAGAAGACGACCAAAGATGCCACATCTTCCACACAAAGGCCGGCATCAACGGAAGGTCCGTCAAGGTCATCATTGATGGAGGAAGTTGTCACAACTTGGCAAGTGAAGAACTATGTTCCAAACTTCAACTGGTCAAGAGGAAGCACCCGCACCCCTACAAGGTTCAATGGCTAAGTGACTACGGCACTATACGAGTCGAGCATACGGTCCAAGTCTCCTTCAAAATTGGTGCTTATGAAGACAAGTTGGAGTGTGATGTGATCCCATTGACCGTTTGCCACCTACTTCTAGGTCGACCATGGCAATTCGACCGTGGTGTCATCCACAATGGGCGCACCAATCACTATAGCTTCAATATGAAAGGGAAGGAATATGTTCTACGACCTATATCTCCTAGTCAAGTGATAGCCGACAAGCAAGCCACCCATCACAGAGACAAGAGTGAGAAAGTGATCCACCAAAAAGTGAGTGAGAGCCACAAGCCAAACTTGACCGCCTCTTCGCCTAGAGAGAAAAACCTCATCCTATTTGCCACGAAAAGTGAGATGAGAGAAGTGTGTGAGAACCCATCTAGTGTGATGCACTTTGTCCTTGTGTGCAAGGATGGAGACCCAACAACTAACACCTCTCATGAGCTACCTTTAGTGTTTAAATCTCTTTTGCAGGAATTCCAAGATATTTTCCCCGATGAGCTACCTCCGGGTCTACCTCCTCTTAGAGGCATTGAGCATCGAATTGACCTCATCCCCGTAGCGCCTTTACCAAACAAAGCTCCATACTGAGTCAATCCCGAAGAAACCAAGGAGATTCAATGGCAAGTACAACAACTCATCGACAACGGTCATGTACGTGAAAGCCTAAGCCCTTGTGTCGTTCCCGTTATACTTGTGCCTAAGCCCGATGGAAGTTTCCGCTTGTGTTCCGGTTGTAGACCTATAAATGCTATTACCGTTCGCTATAGGCATCTCATTCCTCGCTTAGATGATATGCTTGATGAACTTAGTGGATCCAACTTTTTCTCAAAAATTGATCTAAAAAGTGGCTATTATCAAATCCGCATACACGAGGGTGATGAATGGAAAACTGCTTTCAAAACCAAATTTGGTTTATATGAGTGGTTAGTGATGCCTATTGGTCTTTCGGAGGCTCCCGGTACTTTCGCGTCTTATGCATCATGTGCTTCGTCCTTACATTGGACTCTTTGTTGTGGTTTACTTCGACGATATTCTTGTGTTTAGCAAAACCATGAAAGAACATCTTAATCATGTTAGGGCTGTTTTGCAAACCCTTCGCAAGGAAAGTCTTTATGCAAACATGAAAAAATGCACATTTGGTGTTGACAAAGTGGTTTTCTTGGGTTTTGTAGTATCCTCAAAGGGTGTCCATGTTGATGAATCTAAAATTGAAGCAATTAAAACTTGGCCCCAACCCACCAATTTGCAACAAGTGCGTAGCTTTCTTGGTCTTGCGGGTTTTATAAATAAGCTTTGTGAAAGATTTTAGCACAATTGCCGCTCATTTGCATGCCTTGAGTAAGAAGAATACTCCCTTTGTTTGGGTAACTTTGCAATCAACCGCTTTTGATGAGCTCAAGTCTTTGCTTACTCATGCTCCGATTCTTGCTTTGCCCAATTTTGACAAAACTTTTGAGGTTCATTGTGATGCAAGTGGTACCGGAATTGGCGGAGTTTTGATGCAAGAAAAACGAGCTATTGCTTATTTTAGTGAAAAACTCTCCGGTGCTCAACTTAATTATCCCATCTATGACAAAGAATTGTATGCTTTAGTGCGTGTGCTACATGTTTGGGAACATTACCTTAGACCTCATGAATTTGTCATCCATACCGATCATGAAACGCTTAAGTACCTCAAAGGTCAAACTAAGTTGAACAAGCGTCATGCCAAATGGAGTGAATTTATTGAATCTTTCCCATATGTCATAAAGTACATTAAGGGTAAGGAAAATGTAGTTGCCAATGCACTTTTACGCATATGCATGCTTGTCACTCAACTTGAGTTGAATGTTATTGGGTTTGAGCACATCAAAGACTTGTATGCTAATGATCCATCTTTTGCTATTCCTTATGATAAGTGTTTGACGCATACTTCTTGGGAACAATATTACATCAAGGATGATTATCTTATGAGAGCTAACAAGCTATGCATTCCTGAGTCTTCTCTTCGTTTGCTCCTTTTGCAAGAGGCTCATGGAGGCGGACTCATGGGACACTTTGGACGTGACAAGAAATTCGCCACGCTTTCCAACAACTACTTTTGGCCCAAGATATTCCGCGACGTCTCACGCTTCACCAACCGTTGCTCTACACGCCGCAAAGCTAAGTCTAAAGCTCAATCCCACGGTCTTTACATGCCCCTTCCTATTCCTTATCAACCTTGGGAAGACATTAGCATGGAATTTGTACTTGGTTTGCCTAGAACTCAAAATGGAAAGGGTTCCGTGTTTGTTGTTGTGGATAGATTTTCTAAGATGGCACATTTCATTCCTTGCAACAAGATAGACGATGCTTCACATGTTGCAAATCTCTTTTGTAGGGAAATCTTGCGACTCCATGGAGTACCAAAGACAATTGTCTCCGACCGTGGCGTCAAGTTCTTGAGTTACTTTTGGAAGACCCTATGCGCCAAGCTCGGAATCAAGCTCTTGTTCTCATCGGCATACCATCCTCAAACCGACGGCCAAACGGAGGTGACGAACCGCACACTATCCACTCTACTAGGTGTCTTGATCAAGAAGAACATCAAGGAGTGGGAAGCATGTCTACCCATCACCGAGTACACCTACAACCGTGCAAGACATTCGACTACCGACAAGTCCCCCTTCGAGGTCGTCTACGGCTTCAACCCATTGTCCCCATTGGACATTCTACCTCTTCCTCTACAAGAGCGCACCAACATGGATGCGAGTGCACGGGCAAACTACATCAAGAAGATGCATGAGGATACAAGACAAACCAGCGAGCGCCAAGTATAAAGACTAGCGACCAAGCTCAACGTCAACAAGCAACCCATGGTCTTCAACATTGGTGATCTAGTGTGGCTACACCTTCACAAGGACCGCTTCCCCAAAGAACGCAAGTCCAAGCTTCTTCCTAGAGCCGATGGACCTTTCAAGGTGCTAGCGCTTCTAGCAGCAACGCCTACAAGATCGACCTACCTCGAGACAAGTACAATGTGAGGGACATCTTCAACGTCAAGGACCTCGCACCTTACCTTGGAGATGAACCTTTTGATCCGAGGTCGGATCTCTCCCAAGGGAGGGGAGATGATGCGGAGCATCCCTCACTCATCCCCATGGACGTGCCTACATCTCCCTCAACACCACTTGGACCCATGACACGAGCCCGAGCTAAGGCTATCAAAGATAAGGCGAATTCGCTCCTCTCCGAATCTCCCTCTTCCTACTCACGAGACATGGCTACTACCTCATTCGGAGACTGTATGTGTAATCAGGTACATGGAGGTGAGCCAAGGATCAACTACTTGCGAGAGCCAAGACGGCGAGGACTCCAAGCATATTGAAGAAGAAGAAGAGATGCTGCTGAAGGCACAAGCACCGGACGACCGACACCTTCCGCACGTCCGACGAGTCCCAGGACCCAGACGACCGGACTCCCCGGACGTCCGGCACTTTGCCACCCGAACCAAAACTACGGACGGCCGAAGCCTCCGGATGTCTGACCAACGCACGCCCGAACCGAATTTACGGACGACCGACAACTTCTGGACGTCCGGACCGTCACGAAGCTCCGGACGACCGACCGTCTCCGGACGTCCGACGCGCCCACGACAGAGCTGATTCTACGGACGCCCGGACGTCCGGACCGTCCCGAGCCTCCGGACGTCCGACGCCTTCGGGACGTCCGACGCCTGTGTGTTGACTTCGTTTGGGCCGCAGCCCTTGTACCCCTTCGCCCCCTAGACTATATATACTCCTTCTTCCCCAACTTTCTAGGGTTAGCTTTGGTTTAGCTCATGTTTGTGTCAGAGCCTTGCTCATCCACTTGGTTACTTCTCCTCGGAGCTCGGGACCTCTACGGAGAAGATCCCCCAAGCGGATTCAAGACCCCCCTTCTAGGGTGGACCCCATCAAGACCTCCTCTCGGAGAAGAACGGCTACTCGTGTATCCTTACCTTTTTTGATTGTGGATCATATGTATCTCTTTTTGTTCGGTGATCTAGCACTTGTGTGATTGATTCCTTGTTGGTTGAGTGATTTCTCTCTCGTATCCTCCGTGTTTCCCTTTGTGCTTCCGCGTGTTCTTCGTGATTCCCCGTAGGATCCACTCCAAACGTGAAAGATCCTCACCCTAGGGTTCCGCCCAACATCATGCGTGATATACCTTGAAGTACTAAAATTACAAACCTAAGAGTGGAATTTTGGAATTCGACTCCATCACTAGCTTTTGTAATTCATTTAAACGGAGGTACATTTTTTAAGCCGGGATTTCATGATTTCAAATTCATATATCAAACCTAGAGATACCCACATACGGGCATGTCCAAACTTTATAATCATCCACTTTATTCATACACATACACATTTTTGCTTTTTTCATCATATTTATGATAAACACATTTGGGATTTCATTTGAATTGGACCGTATGATGGTATTTGCTTGTACTAGCTGAATTATCCATATTTGAACTAAATGGACAATCTAAGTTTCGAGTTGGAGACATTGATTTTCGAAACTTGCACTTTTTTTTGCGTGCAAAACAAATAAATTCTCGGCCATGATATCATAGTCGGCCATACAAGAGCAGAACACTTAATTTTAGGCACCAAAAGCTTTCAAACTTCCTGCTCACATTGAAATATCTCGTGCCCGAAAGTTTAGCCCTGCGATATTACTGTTTTACCCCTGCCACATGAACGGAAAAGGGCTGCTTTGGTAACTCCATTGTGTTCCCCTCTTTGCCCCCAACATTCTTCCCCAGAGCCCCTCCCCTTCCCCTCCCCTCCCCCCCTCAACCACGCCAAGCTGCCGAATCTAATCCTCCGCCGCAGCGGTGGACCTCACAGCCCGCCAGATCTACCTTCCGCACCTTCGAACCCCCAACTGCAAACTCTGCACTTCACCGGAGCCGCTTCATCGACTGGCTTGAACACCACTCCGGATCTCCTTGACTGCCATCATGGTCCACCGCACCAGATCTGCTTAACCGGCGCCCTCGTCGACCACAATGTAGGCCCTTCACTGACTCCCTCGTTCGCCCCATCGTCGGCCCTTCATACAATCCCTCGGCCACCGCAACAGATCCGCCTCACTGAAAGCACTGTACACCGCGCCAGATGTGCTTCACCGAGGCCTTCGTCCACTGCACCGGACCCGCTCCACGGATTCCATATTCAACTCCACTCTCCCTGCTTTACTAATGTCGTAGCCTCATCTGGTTATTTCGATTTGTACTCCTTCGGTGTTTCTCTTCTTTATCGTGGAACTGTTCACTTACCATAGATGAGATTTCTTGTATGTCGACAGGCGCCGCAACCGAAGCACCGGAGCCGCTTCAGCAACGGTGACATCTGACCCAAACACAACTACAACACGAGCACCATCGATGATCCTTAGCTATCAAGTATGACAACGATACCCATACGCCACCGAGAATCAGGTACTATTATCCAACGGCTGGTGCCTACGTTCACTTTCTTAGCATAAGCACTACACCTTTGAATTTCTTCAGGGCATCATTCAATTTTTCATGAGATGCGTAATTCTGCTTGAACCTGTAGGGCCATACTTCTGGCAGTGAACATGTTACATGTGCTAAATTACAAACCAGTGCACATATAGTTACAATGCTTTAGTTTTCTCCTAAGTATTACTGTACTTCCTAGATATCACTGCCTACTATTTTACTTCTTACATGCTATATTTATAATAATGGTGTTGTTCTGATGCCACCTGTTGGTTCCATCACACTGCTGCATGTTCTCTATGCTTAATTACACATCAACAAACTAGCATGTGGTTCCACTGCTTTTTGTTTGTTTTACCCTACATTTTCTGATGCTAGCTATTAGATTACTACTCCGAGCCTCTATTCATTACTTTTTTGTGCGTCTTGATCTTCCCAAGTTGCATGACTAATTTGGTGCTTATATTAATTATGGAGATGCCAACCCCATCAAGCAAAATATTTGTTCTTTTGGGGCTAGCACCTTGAACAAGCATAAAAATAGAGTGAAGCACATATATTGTCGTGTAAGCACACACCCTTCTTTCATTAGTTTAGATGAACCATTGATGATCAATTCAAACTAGTGCATGCGATTAAAATTAATTTTACCTAAATAGAGGGTGTAGAATAAAGTACAACAACTAGATTTGCAACCACATGATGCTGACGATATCTTCAAAGAACATTGCAACAACAGCGAGGCTTCACAGCAACAGATGGTAAGCCAGTGTGTTTTAGTACATGTGAAATGTAATGCGTGTGGGCTCCTTTCTTGGCTTGTGCCCTTAACATGTAATCCTACAGAATTACAAATAGTTCAGTTGTCTGCTTTGCTGTATTGCTTGATTCGAATGCTTGTTTGTTACTTAGGCTATACCTGAGTTGGCGAATATGTCTATGGCACCCCGGCTCAGAGAAACCGGAACGCCCTGTATTCTATCCCAGAGATCGAGGTGAAGTCTTCTGGAATACGGCACTGCTTAGCATAGAACAAATCGGCTCTCTATTACAACACGGATATGAATACAAGGTCTCTAGATTACAATGAATAACACCGGCACGACGACGCTATGCCAACCACAGTTGCTCTATGCAAGCATCATAACAACTTGAGGCAGTGGAACCTCTACTGGCAGTTGAACAACGAACGACGATGATGGACTCCAATCCGCAGGGACTCTGGCTGGAACGTTTATCCGAGCTCACGAACATAGGAACCACACCAAACAAGCGAGTAATCAGGCATGACCTGCAAACTGGCATGACACGCCAGGTTAGTACATTGAATGTACTTGCAAGCTCACAATTAACCAAAAGCAATCAAGACAAACAACAACATGGCATAAGCAGGTTAAATCAATCATGAACATGATACTAACAGAACAACATGGCATGCACAACTGAACATGATACAGCTAGTACAACTTTAGCATAGCATGAGCATATGAAAATGATGATACTACATGCAACAAGTTAACATTCGCATGCACCAACTTACTCTTATTCAGCGGTTACCTTGTAACCATCTCATGCATCAACTTACCAACTTCGATATCCACGATACCTCCGTGATCATCTCGCGATCACAACCAACCTCTTTCTCATCATCGAACCGGGGTTATTATTAATCAAGTTATTATTATTGTTGGCTCATAGTGTGAACGACTACGAACTGGGCCCATATCCACGTGTGCGGCTATTGATAGGTTTAAACACACACTCTGCACAGGTTAGCACACTGTACCCACACCACAGAACCCATGGCCTCGCACTCCCATACGTGTGGACCAACGGCGTTCTGACAAAACCGATCTACTACCATGACACTCTCTCGGCCACTCCGACCAACTCCCATTTGGGTTAAGTCATGGGTGGCCCCGTGCCTACCAAAGGCATCAATGGCCACCGTCGTGGCAAAACATAAATGGTCCCAAATGGGGACAAGGATCCTTACATCAACAACATGCACACAAGGTTTATGGCTGCCTACCTGATCAGGGTAACGCGCGCCCATAACCTTCCGTCGTTCGAGGCACTAGAGAGAGGCATGACAATAGACCCAGTTAGGTCCTTCCCATAAAGGCAAGTGTGGTTGCACTGGTCAGTTTGATTCAGTGGCACCATGACTCAGCCAACAGTTGTTCAAGTTCATTATTGTCCGGTTAAACTTGAATTCAATAGGCTGAGCCATATTAAAATCATGTGATGCAACTACAATGCATGAGCATGATATCAACATAAGCATGGAGGTGCAACATAATCATCGAGCATAACCACAATGAAACATATACCCAATTGAGCATGACATATGATGGGTATAAGCATAACACTACACATGAGCATAGCATACTACAAGCATCATACTTAAATACCATGCTCATAGCAAGAACACTACCAAGTAAGCATGTAACCAACTAGATGCAAAGTAACATGCATAGCAGCAGTACTAGATAACAAACGGTTAACATGTATCGGACAGAACATCACTACTACCAGCATGTACTACTACTACCAAGCAATACATATGAACATGATACTAGAAAGTAGTACAAGATAACAAGATGCATCACAACAAAGCATGAAGGCGACCGTGAATCCACGAACATAACCAAAACAATGACAGTAGTAGCAAACAAGCACGCAGATAACGGGCAAACTTTTATTAAATATTCAAGTAGAAACCATGGCTACTGCATGGCTATCATACAAGTGGCTGTTGTGGCTTGCCTGGGGGTGACAGAGATTCCGGGAAGAAGTGCGGTGAAGCCGCGGAACGAAATGCCAGACGGTTCTCTCTCGGAGGGGGCTGATTAGAGACAAGGGCAAAATGGTCATTTTCACTACGGGACCACCTATTGAAAATTACACCAATAGAAATATCTCGACGAGGCGAAGAAGTGAGCGTCAGTTTCACCTCAATCGGAGTTACGGTTGCGGAGTTATTAGGTGATGAAGATGAGGGACCAATGTTTGAATAAAACTTCTACAAACAGGCCCCTAGGAAAAACTGAAAGCGCCTTCGGACAGATTACACCTTCTGCAAAAGAAAACGTATTTTCAGCCGAAGAACAACCAAAGTACGTTTCCTCAAACGGAAAACGTATTTCGCGGAATACGCTTTCAGGAGAGAAAAGCGCAAAGGAGGAAACGTGCCTCCACTTATCCACATGGACCTTGGCCTTAGGCCACTTACATGCGGGTGCCGCGCGCAAGGGGGGGACCAGCGCATCATCGTCTTCCTCCTCCTGCCTCCCCGATCAGAGAGAGAGGAGCGAACCAGGGGAGGGGCGGCGATGGGGCGGCCGGCTCAGACCAGCTCCGGCCCGGCCGAGCACACCGGCGGGTGCGCAGGGCCACACCACACCTGCTCCAAGATAGAAGAGGCGCGGGGGAGGCCTGGTGCTGCGGTGGTGGTTGGCAATAGAGAAGAACAGGGGCGAGCGATGGCGATGGAGCGGACTGTTCCAGCCACCTCAAGCCAAGGTGCGGGCACCGGCGGCTTCAGGGCGGAGCACTGCACCCATTCAGAGGCAAAGGAGGCGCCGAAGAGTGGTGGAGAGGCGGTGAGGCGCGGTGACCGGGGAGGCTACAGAGAGCTCGGACGGTGGAGGTACTCGGTGAAGCAGGGGCTTCGGTAATGGGGCAAGGGGTGGGGCGGCTCTACAGGAGTAGGGGAACGCGTTGGAGTGGTCAGGGGTGAAAATAACATGATCTAGGGATGATGATGAGGATGACAAGCCACTATAAAACCTAGGAAGACATGATCTTCCCAAGTTTCAGAACCACATAGCCACAGAAAAGCAAAGCAAATCAATAAATCCAATAAAATCATCAGAAAAAGAAAATGGCAAAATCCAGGGTGTTACAATGTCAGTAGTGCCTGCTGTACTATCGTAAAGAAATGCATGCCTAGTTCATTTGAGTCCTTAACTTTTCCTATGAACTTCATCACAAGACTGTCTTCCTAGTTTATATGAGGCCACACTGTTAAGTGCTTTCTCAGATTATTTCACCTGCTTAGATGCCTTGGCAACTAAAATATAGCGATGGTACACTCCCTTTCAACTAGGGATGTCAACTGGGTCCCGTTTAATCCCGATTAAAGTCCACTAGTAGTATGATAGTTCAAAAGAGTTTTTTGTTTTTTTTGAGGAAAGTTAACTAGGGAGCTAGCAAAAACTAACTAGATGGGACTGGCGGTGTCGTTTATTTGCCACTTACTTCCCTAGTTTCATATTACCATTTTAATTTCTTTTCGGGTGATGCTACTTCGAACCATTTAATTATAGCTTGCCATGCTCGACAATAATTCAGATGTCGTTTACCATGTAAGCTTACTGCCTTGATCATGCGATAACTATCTCTTACTTATGTCCGGCGGAGGCCTTCCAGGATGCCGTTCACACTAGGACACAATGTACAACCCCAAAATCTATTTATGGAAGCAGTGTGCCATCCATGTTACCAGATAGTAGTAGTTCAGAGGCAACACCACCGGAGAGCAGTCTGAGCACATATATTATAGTTCGTGAGGCTCTACTTGAGGCAGAAAGAGATGGTGTGGCTGCCATGAATGAGGTAATCTTGATCTTGAGGCTGGAAATTGTGCAATTAGCTGCATGCATTATGCAAGCAACCCAAGAATTGGAGGAAGTAAGAATGTTGCATTTGAAGACGGAGGAGGTCCTGCTGCTTCTACTATCTGAAGCCCAGGGTAATCCTAGTTCTTCTTTAGATACCAGTTGAAATTTTCATTAGATTATTATACTTGCACGTTGTGTCATGTCTCTGAATGGATTATGTTGTAAGACCCCCTATGTTGTCCATGTGTTGTAATGATCCGAATTTTTTAGGTGCGGTAATCCTCAGTAGTTGTATGATTGACATAAGGTGAACTGTTTTTCGTGTGAGCATATTGTATTGGAAGAAATAACTGTTTGACTCAAAGAGTATCCAACCTACTGAATTTGAAGATAACGACATTTCTAAATCATAATCATATATAAAGTTGGAATAAATCTTTGTCGTGGTTTTGAAGAAATAAATAACAAAACGTAGAATTATGTATGGATATTCATAATCGAATACAAATTGGATTTGAATTTAGTTGCCAGGGCCCAGGGTAAATGTGAATGCTAATTCTCCCAAGTTTTGAACAAAGCGGCTAAACACCCACTATCATTTGTAGGCTCACGAAGCAAGTGTTTGCGAGATGGAAATTATTGTCTACCCCTGACACTTGACATCCTAATCGACCGGATTTACACTCCTGTCAATAGGGGTAGACTAGTAACTTCAATCAGACGTGACACGACCACCTCTGAGCCCATTCAGACACGGTGGGCGCCAAACGTGGGCAGAAGAACACATTTGATTCAAGCTCGTCTGAAAGACATGTATCTCTCCCTCCATTTCCCCATTCATACACGGTGGGTGGCAAAACAAACTCTCCTCGTCCGAAATCGATGTAGGCAAATATTTTAAATAGGGGCAGATGTGTAACTTCCCTCAAACGTGACACAACCGCCCTACCTGTCAGCCCCGTTCATACACCGTGGGTGCCAACCATGGGTGGCAAAACACCCTCTCCTTGCCTGAAATCGCTACTGGCAAATATTGGGGAGATGCGAGATTACCGTCCTATCCCCAACCGAGGAGATGTCCGAAATTTTAAACGGCGGTTAAGTTCGTAACTTTCCCACATTTCAAACAAGAGCGTCCCAATGTTTGAGATCCCCCCTTCCCATCCATTTCCCCATTCATACAGCTTCGGCGCCACAACAACCTACCCACTGTAGCCAACCTCGTCCGTCCGCCACCCCATCCTCCACCTTGCCGGAGCCGCTACCCCTACCCCATCGTCCACTTCAAGAGATGGATGTCTCTCATCCACGGTGCCGGACCAGGATACTTTCATCGCGTCCTATCGCTTCATCGGCGTTGTCGTCCACGTTGTCATTGTCACTCCTACGAGCGCCTCGTCCACGGCAACATGACTTATCTCTCGACCCGGCCGTCTGCCGTCTAAAGTCTTTTTCCGCGCTGCCGACAGCCATTGCACCCATAGAACCCTCAACGTATCAGCAGGGCCTACATGGCGTCGCAAGAGAGGTGGTACTCTTACGTATCTGCTTAAGTTATTGATCTCACCCGAAAAATAGATCGTAAATTGTTTACTGTACTTTTCTTGTCTGTACAAAATTGTAGTGGCTAGTTGAAAGCAAACATTGGTTGCGAAGTAGCTTTGTCCGGTTTCCACCTTCAGATCCGCCATGGCGCGGTCACTATACTCGTAAAGCTTATGGTTTCCCTCCTTTATATTCACTACCATCATCGTAGGTGCTTCGTCTCGTGCTAGCACTGCTCCTCAAGACCTCAACCCATCAAGCGAAACAACATGCCACTCATAATTCGAAAGCTTAGTTGTTGAAATACGAATCTTATATGATGCTCATATTACTAAAAACAGAGAACGTTTAATTGGTCACCTAATGTTCCTATATTCGTTTCGAAAAGCATGTGCGCCACCCACTAGTCCAGCTAGTTCCACTTTCCTGATTTTACTCTTGATGCTTAGGGATTTCCCCTTTTATCTACTCTACTATGATCTGCGTAGGTGCTTTCTGTCGTACTAGCAGTACTCCATCCTTCAAGCTAAACAACACAACACTCATAATTCCAAAGTTTAGTTGTTCAAATATGATTGTGATATGATACTGATATTAGTTAATAGACACATTTAATTAGTTAATATGAGTTTCCAAATGTATGTCACAACATATAGAGAGATAGCAGAATTGCATTTCTTTGTCACTTGTTGACTGTACTTTCTTGTCCATACCAAATCTTAGTTGTTATTTAAAAGCAAACATTGGTTGCTAACTACCCTTTGCGCGGTTTGCAGCTTCAGATCTACCATCCCACTGCCACGGTCAACACTATACTCATCATGCTTACGGCTTCCCCATTTTATGATGAGCACGATCAACATACGTCGTTCGTGTCATAATAGCACTGCTCCACCTATCGAGCTAAAGAAGCTTAGTTGTACAAATTCAAATCTGATATTATACTAATATTAGTAAACTGAGACATGTTTAATTGGTCAGCTAAATGTTCCTACTTTAGTTTCGAAATGCATGTGAGCCACATATGGAGAGACCGGAAGGAATAGTATTTCTCTATGCGCTCCGGTTCATCATTGGTGGGCAACATACATTGTATAGAAAGACTTATAATATCTTCAATATGCTTGCTCTTCTACTCTTCTTTAACATGATCTTCTTCTCTTCTTTAATAAGTATGTTCTTTGTTGGGAAGAGTAGCAGAGACATTTGCGGTCGACTGGTCAGGTCGAGTTGTTCTCCCTTAGTATATTTTGAATCTATCAGGCCAGGTCGACATGTTCTTCTTTACTATATGTTGAAGTTGTCATCTGCAAAGTATCATCACTTCTGGAGCTCTCGTATTTTGGGTAGTAGGCCACATTATATTAATGCACACACCAAATTACAGCATGCATGGCATCTCTCAGAAGAATTGCAGAGATAGCACAAAGGGATTTACAGGGAGGCAGTATTGGATTTGAATCACTTCTGCATTACAAAGATAATCTTACTTGTTTTTATGTTTTCATGCATGTTAGGTATTGAACATGATCAAAATGAATATGAGAATGGGCGCACGAGAGGAATATTGCGGAAAAATCCACTGGCTAACAAACTTGGCATGGTGGAGGATGGCCTATCTTATTCACCCATCAAGGGGCTTGCTCTAACTTGGCAAGGTTGTATTGGTCGCACATATTTTGCATATGACATCTTGCATTACTTCTACTTTGTTACACCACCATGTGCTTAGTTTAAGCATCATATATGAGAATATTCCATACCTATCCATTTTTCTGTACCTATTCCATGTGTCTTCATACTATGTATTTCCAGTCAAATGTTGTTCTTTCGTAATAGATGTCCAAAAGGAAGAGGGTGAGTGTAGATCATCAAGCAAACTAGGTATTTGGAAAAGGTAGTGATACCTGTTAAATTAGATAGATCAGTAGCCACAGAAAACACAAGCCCAACTATACCAACTTTACCCCTACTCCACTGGCCAAACCCCTATTAGAACTGCTAAGAGTTAAGTGTCAGGTAGTGTCTATGATATCAATTTAAAATTTGAACTCCTAAATTTTTGCATGTGCCTTACCTTCTCTCTTGTATGAAAACTAATTTCAGATGAATCTCCTTGCTCAAAGGATCATAGGATCTCACTACAATAATGGGCACTGCATTGCTCTTGTCAGTACCTCTTGCCCTTTGTCAGCATACTTACACTCATTGCTGTTTGATTATGTAGCATTGTAAATGTTCGCTTCTTTATCCTTCCTTTGCTCGAAATTATAAGATCTATATTTACTATTGGATAAATGTAGAATTAACACAATGGTTATGAAGTTTTGGATTGCTCATGTAAGTACCTGTTGTCATGAACTCCCTCTATATCGAATTCATTATTGATCAGTTGGATGTATTTAGAAATTAATAGTGCTAGATACATCCATTTGAGCGACAATTAAAAACGGATGGTGGTGGTATTACTGTACTTGCATCACGAGATAGTGGATTGTCTAGCATTACTATGCATCTTACCTGCCCTGCCCTCTACTTTCTCCAAATTATCATATCTACATTTACTCTTACCAAAATGTTGAATAAACCCAATGCCACGGCAAACTGATACGTCCATTTTGCATCATGCTTTTATATCGATATTTATTGCATTATAGGCTGTTACTACACAGTATGTCACAATACTTATGCCTTTTCTCTCTTATTTTACAAGGTTTACATGACGAGGGAGAATGCTGGCAGCTGGAATCCTGGGCTGGAAAAGGAGCAAATATTAGAGACTTATTCTGCACAACTCCAAAAGTCCTGAAACTCCACGAAAGTCAGTTTTGGAATACGTAATAAATATTGGGCGAAGAAAGCATCAGAGGGGGGGCACCCACCATCCACGAGGCTGGGGGCACGCCCCCTGCCTCGTGGGCCCCCTGGTAGGCCTCCGGTGCCCATCTTTGGCTATATGAAGTCTTTCGCCCTCAAAAAATGTGAAGGAAGCTTTCGGGATGAAGCGTCGCCGTCTCGAGGCGGAACCTGGCGAAACCAATCTAGGGCTCTGGCGGAGCTGTTCCGCCGGGAAAACATCCCTCCGGGAGGGGGAAATCATCACCATCGTCATCACCATCAATCCTCAAACCCTAGTTCATCTCTTGTATCCAATCTTAGTCTCAAAATCTCATATTGGTACCTGTGGGTTGCTAGTAGTGTTGATTACTCCTTGTAGTTGATGCTAGTTGGTTTATTTGGTGGAAGATCATATGTTTAAATCCTTTATGCATATTAATACCCCTCTGATTATGAACATGAATATGATTTGTGAGTAGTTAAATGTGTTCCTGAGGACACGGGAGAAGTCTTGCTATAAGTAGTCATGTGAATTTGGTATTCGTTCGATATTTTGATGAGATGTATGTTTTGTTTCCTCTAGTGGTGTTATGTGAACGTCGACTACATGACACTTCACCATTATTTGGGCCTAGAGGATGGCATTAGGAAGTAATAAGTAGATTATGGGTTGCTAGAGTGACAGAAGCTTAAACCCTAGTTTATGAGTTGCTTCATAAGGGGCTGATTTGGATCCATATGTTTCATGCTATGGTTAGGTTTACCTTAATACTTCTTTTGTAGTTGTGGATGCTTACAAGAGGGGTTAATCATAAGTGGGATGCTTGTCCAAGGAAGGGCAGTACCCAAGCACCGGTCCACCCACATATCAAATTATCAAAGTAACGAACGCGAATCATATGAGCATGATGAAAACTAGCTTGACGATAATTCCCATGTGTCCTCGGGAGCGCTTTCCTTCATATAAGAGTTTTTCCAGGCTTGTCCTTTGCTACAAAAAGGATTGGGCCACCTTGTTGCACCTTGTTTACTTTTATTACTTGTTACCCATTACAAATTACCTTATCAGAAAAAAATCTGTTAGCGATAATCTCAGTGGGTATGATAGAGAGACTGCTAGCTAATTCTTTTACAGGAGATGCAACATTGCATCCCGATTTGCACCGAATCGATGTGGATGAAGTTTGTGGATTATTTAAGCTTGCAGGCATGCCCGAGGATGTTATCAAGAAGAAGGTCTTCCCTTTATCTTTGAAGGGAAAGGCTATGTGATGATATTGGATCATGGAATAAAACCGATTGAAATTGGAATTTCATCAGAAGTTTTATCCTATGCATCTGGTTCATTGTGATCGTAATTGTATATATAATTTTTTCCTCGCGAAGGAGAAAGCATCGCTCAAGCTTGGGGGAGGTTTAAGTCAATGTTATATTCATGGGCCAATCATGAGCTCTCAAGAGAAATTATTATTCAAAAAATTTATGCTCGGCTTTCTCTCAATAATCGCTCCATGCTCGATACTTCTTGCATTAGATCTTTTATGATGAAGACTATTGAATTCAAATGGGATTTATTGGAAATAATTAAACGCAACTCTGAAGATTGGGAACTCGAGAAGGTAAGGAGTCAGGTGATACGTCTCCAACGTATCTATAATTTTTTATTGTTCCATGCTATTATATTATCCATCTAGGATGTTCTATATGCATTTATATGTTATTTTAAATGATTTTTGAGACTAACCTATTAACCTAGAACCCAGTGCCAGTTTTTGTTTTTTCCTTGTTTTTGAGTATCGCAGAAAAGGAAAACCAAACGGAGTCCCATTGACCTGAAATTTCACGGAGATTATTTTTGGACCAGAAGAAGCCCACGGAGTATCAGAGATGGGCCAGAAGGTTCCCGAGGCACCCACGAGGGTGGGGGCGCGCCCTACCCCCTGGGCGTGCCCCCCCTACCTCGTGGCCGCCTAGGGGACACCCTGACTTGTTCCCGACGCCAAAATCTCTTATATATACAGAAACCCCCAGAACATAACCTAGATTGGGACCTCTGGCACCGCAAGCCTCTGTAGCCACCGAAAACCAATCTAGACCCATTCCGGCACCCTTCCGGAGGGGGGAATCCCGGCGCTCTCCATGACGAGGAGGGAGTAGTTCACCCTTGGGGCTGAGGGTATGTACCAGTAGCTCTGTGTTTGATCTCTCTCTCTCTCTCTCTCTCTCTCTCTCTCTATCTCTCGTGTTCTTGAGGTGGCACGATCTTGATGTATCGCGAGTGAGGGAGTCTCGGATTAGGGGGTGTCCGGATAGCCGAACTATAACCTTTGGCCGGACTGCTGGACTATGAAGATACAAGATTGAAGACTTCGTCTCGTGTCCGGATGGGACTTTCCTTGGCGTGGAAGGCAAGCTTGGCGATACGGATATGTAGATCCCCTCCCATTTTAACCGACTCTGTGTAACCCTAGCCCTCTTTGGTGTCTATATAAACCGGAGGGTTTTAGTCCGTAGGACGAACAACAATCATACCATAGGCTAGCTTCTAGGGTTTAGCCTCTCTGATCTCGTGGTAGATCTACTCTTGTACTACCCATATCATCAATATTAATCAAGCAGGAGTAGGGTTTTACCTCCATCGAGAGGGCCCGAACACAGGTAAAACCATCGTGTCCCTTGTCTCCTGTTACCATCCGCCTAGACGCAGTTCGGGACCCCTACCCGAGATCCGCCGGTTTTGACACGAGATTGGTGCTTTCATTGAGAGTTCCTGCAGGTCGTCATATTTAGGCCCGATGGCTCCTCGATCATCAACAACGACGCGGTCCAGGTGAGATTTTTCTCCCGGCAGATCTTCGTGATTCGGCGGCTTTGCACTGCGGGCTAATTAAAGCAGCCATCTGGAGCAGATCGAAAGCTATGCCCCTGGCCATCAGGTCAGATTTGGAAGTTTGAACTACACGGCTGACGTCCGCGGAGACTTGATCTTCGACGGATTCGAGCCACAGCCGAGCGCGCCGCACTGTCACGATGGGCATGTTCTAGCTCTGCCGCCGAACAGTGCCCTGGAGGCCACACCAGTGTCCGCTCCGACCCTCAACTCGGAGCCGATTGCATGTCGAGGACGGGTGGCTGGACACCGCCTCGGGGCTGCAATCTCTCTGGCGATCGAGCGAACACCAGCCTTGTCCTTTGCAAAGCTTGTGACTCCAAGGTGCGGACTCCTCCGGACTCGAACCTTCAGCGCCCACCTTAATCGAATCCGATTGGGCGCCGATCATGGAGTTCACCGCCGCGGACATCTTTCAGCACTCGCCCTTCGGCGACATTCTGAATTCACTAAAGTCTCTCTCTTTATCAGGAGAGCCCTGGCCGGACTATGGTCAGCAAGGTTGGGATACGGACGACGAAGAAATTCAAATCCCGCCCACCACCCACTTTGTAGCCATTGTCGATGATTTAACCGACATGCTCGACCTCGACTCCGAAGAGATCGACGGTATGGACGACGATGTAGGAGACGAACATGAACCAGCGCCTATAGGGCACTGGACAACCACCTCATCCCACGATGTATACATGGTGGACACACCTAAAATAAACGACGACGAGGAACAAAGGGACGCAACGAGGGATTGTTCCCTCAAAAAGCAGTCAAAGCGATGGCGTAAGCGCCGATCCAAACCCCACCTCGATAGAGACAGCAGCCATACAGACCCAGCCATAGAGCAGGGTGAAGCGGTGGACGACGAACATGCCATCGAGCAACCGTCCGAACAGGGAAACTTGGATACACAACCCGTCCCTGGCGAAGATAACAGTCCAGACGACCTCACGCCGGACAGATTGCTGGAGCAGAAGAACCTCCAAAAAAGGCTCATCGCCACTACGCGTAGCCTGAAAAAGCAGAAACGGAAGCTCAAAACAGCGGAAGATGCACTCAGACTTAGATGGAGCAAAGTACTCAACACCGCAGACAAATACGGCGACAGTCGCTGCACAAAGAGCTATCCGAAGCGAAAATTACTGCCGGAATTTGATGAAGAGGCCTTAGAGCGTCCTCAATCAAAAAACAAGGAAGCCACCTGGTCGGATAAACAACCCCATGGCCAACACAGTGCGGCAAATGGCGCCACACACAAGCCGGCACGCGATCCGCACAAGGATTCGCATAAAAAGATGGCCCAGCCAGATCTATCTACGGGCCAAGAAAGCAAGCTCTAGTAAGCAATGCAACGCATCAAGTATCCGAACATCACGGTACACCCAAATATAGGGGTGCCGCACACCCCCTATGTTTCACCGATGAGGTGCTGGATCATGAATTTCCGGCGGGATTCGAGCCCGTAAACATAGAGGCATACGACGGAACAACAGACCACTGAGTGCGGATTGAGGATTACATCCTCCACATACACATGGCTAGAGGAGATGATCTCCACGCCATAAAATACTTACCCCTCAAGCTCAAAGGGCCAGCCCGGCATTGGCTTAAAAGCCTTCCCGAAAACACCATTGGAATTTGGGAAGAGCTCGAGGATGCTTTTCAGGCAAATTTTCAAGGGACCTATGTCCGACCTTCGGATGCAGACGATTTAAGTCATATAACTCAACAAGCCAGAGAGTCAGCCCGGAAACTCTGGAACAGATTTCTTACTAAAAAGAACCAGATAGTCGACTGTCCGGGCGCTGAAGCCTTAGCAGATTTCAAACACAGCGTTTGATACGAATGGCTCGCCAGACACCTCAGCCAAGAAAAGCCAAGAACAATGGCCGCATTAACAAGCCTCATGACCCGCTTTTGCGCAGGAGAGGATAGCTGGTTGGCAAGATGCAGTACTAACGACCCAAGTACATCCAAAGTTAGGGATGGAAACGGGAAACCGCGACGCAAAGAAGGACCAAATAGCGGACCAAGGGAAACAGCCCGAAGAGCACGGCGATCAATGCGATTCAAAAGCTCTCGGCGAGAATCGGAAAAAGCTGCCCTCAAGGATAACAGGACGAGCTATCTAACTTAAAAAAATCTTGGACAAGATATGCCAAATCCAAAGTACTCCGGAAGCACGCAAACCATACCCACAGAGATTGTGGGGTCTTCAAGCAATCCGCAAACTCAACGCCCGAACACAAGGGGCTCGACACACCAAGCGAGGACGATGACGAACCCCTACAAGCGAGCACCGGAAAACAAAAGAATTTCCCACAAGAAGTCAAAACAGTAAACTCACTTCACGTGACAAAAGGGAAAAACATAGTGGCGCCTATAGAGATACGCGCCATACGGCCTATCCCAGAGGAGTCCCACCACTGGTTGTTAAAACCAATCACCTTGGACCAATAGGATTACTCTAGAAGTATCCGGAACGCAGGCTGGAATGCCTTGGTATTAGATCCGATAATTGACGGACTCCACTTTACACAAGTCCTAATGGACGGCGGCAGTGATCTAAACCTGCTATATCGTGACACAATCCATAAAATGGGGATATACCCAACAACAATTCGCCATAGCAACACTTCCTTTCAAGGGGTAACGCCAGGCCCAGATGCCCATTGTACGGGCTCTCTCCTGCTAGAAGTTATGTTCGGCTCACCCGACAACTTCCACTGCGAAAAGCTAACCTTCCACATCGCCCCATTTACAAGTAGCTATCAAGCATTACTGGGACGCGAAGCTTTCGCCCGCTTTAATGCAGTACCGCATTATGCATCTCTTATACTTAAAATGCCCGGTCCGCTAGGCATCATCTCATTAAAGGGAAATATCGAGTGTTCCTCGAGCGCGGAAGATTGTGCGGCTGCCTTGACAGCCACACACTAAACCGGCTTCACTAATCAAAGCACCTAAACAGGTCGTTCATACCCCGGACATGGCTAGACGAGTCCGGCGTAAACATACAAGGGCTTACTAGCCGCATACCCCATACAAGGGGCTCCGCGCATGTACAACAAGAGACAATAAAGCTCAGTTTTATTCATTTTTTGAATTGTACTTTGTTTATTTAATATAACGTACATTTTTGCACGATCTCTTTCAACTAAGTTCCTCTCTTTTACAGATGAACACCATGCTACGCCCGTCCAGGATACGACACAACAGAGACACAGGCGCAGACATGTAGTAGGGACCCGTTCCAAGGATTCTTTTCCGATTAAGATCCTGCGTAAACCTTTTTTACTGTCTCTTGTTGATACACATCCCCCGGTTTCTTGCCATAACCGAGGTGGAGGCTGGCGTCTTGGCATGTGGCCACGTCAGAATTTTATGCGTGCACTGGACACGAGGATTATTACTAAGGGCGTTCTTCAGCCCGTTTTCATAAAGACCGAACACCTTAGGGAGTGTCCGGCGTCGCGAGTTTGGCCTTATATGCATCAGCTCTGAATCATGTCTTTGGTAAAATTTTGGGTTTGCCCGGCTCCTGTATTTTGCTGCCTTACGTTTCGCTCTATCGGCTAAGGCGGCACCAGGAGAACTACTGCGATTGTGCCCCGGTTCGGCCAGGCGAGCACCTTAGTAGAGAAAGCCGAAAACTGACTGTCATGATATAGCGTGAGACTGGTCAACCACTCGATGACCCGCCGGAATCTTTAGGATTCCTCCGCATTAACGAAGGGCCATTTCCCAGCCCGGCACACACGCGCCCCGAATTCGGGCGAGCGCGGTGACCCCAGGGGCTATATAGTAGCCCCACTGTCAAACTCCTATGGCTAAGTGAAAGTGATAAAGCATTATAGTCTGGTTGCCTTGTTCGCTGCGCTATCACCTCCTTTATAGGACCAAGACGTTGGATCAAGTGTGAAAATGCGCTTTCATAACACCCCGCATTATATGCGTGGGGGCTGAAGCCGGCTTATTTGCCATCTTTCAGGTTATATATACATATACATTAACGGCCGCACATGAGGTATTTTAATTCTTGAAGGCACAAGTATAAAAAGCTTTTATATTCCCTCGAAACATTGTTTTACAATAATACATGTTATTCGAACATAATATCCTTCGAGCACTGCGTTTCTATTAAATGAGCGCCCTGCAGAACTTCCTGAAAATAGTGCTCGGCAGGTACTCGGCTCCCGTCCGAATCTTGGGATGCAACATCGGTGGCCTTCATCTCCGCCCAGTATGTCTTGACACGGGCAAGAGCCATCCGCTCACCCTCTATGCGCACTGACCTCTTCATTGCATTGACATGCGGCACCGCACCAAGGAATTGCTGCACCAAGCTAAAATAACTCTTCGGCTCGGGCCTTTCCGGCCACAGATGACTCACGACATACTTCATGGCGAGTCCGGATAACCTATTCAGCACCGCCCATGCGGCCAAACGATCGGTTAATGGAAGTGGGCGCCTGGATTGTGGGCGCAACCAAAAAGCTTTTCCACTTCGTGATCCTTTTGATATCGGAAGTGTTCGGCGCGTCCGTGCACTAGCCGCCAAGTCCAGTAAGTATTCGCGCACTCCACAACGGTCCAATTGAGCATATTTAGGATCCCCGAACTTCATCCGTAGCATAAAGGGCTTTCCGACGCGATATCTCGGCTGGCGTAACTCCTCCTTCATAGCTCTCATTGCAGAGCGAGCATCCTTGGCCTCGGTAGTGGCCTTCTCCAGGTCCTTCTGTCCCACCCGATCTTCTTTTCAAGAAGCTTGCAGCGGTCGGCAGCATTCTTCAACTTCACAGCCATCTCGGCCATTTCCTTCTTGCTTCGGCAGTGAGCAGCCTGTTCGGTTTCAGCTCTTCGGCCGCCTTTAAGGCAGCCGCATCACTTTTCCTGGCCTGCTCCTTGGCTCGGGCGAGTTCCGCCCGAAGGTTCTACATGGCAGCGGCACCATCTGCATCAAGCATACATGTTGTAAGGCATGGGCATCAAGCCCCCTTACGAGGTGTCCGCGAAGAAATTGTATACCTTGGGACTCGTCAAGCCGCTTGTTGACAAGCGCGATGTCGGCATCTACCACGTCAAGTTGTCGCTTTAGCTCGGCAGATTCATCAGTCCGGCTAGGCACCGGACACTTCGCCACCTACACAGGAAGGGTGACATATTATACCTGGGATTATGATCCTCGAAGCACATCATTTTTGACAACACACCGAGTCTCAGGGGCTACTATCTACACAGGACGCATCTTATATATGCGGAACCGTCAAAAGGTACATCATTTCGCGTACCTCAAAACCTGTCAATAAACTCCTGACGGCCTCGTGCAACCCGCTCTCCGCGGATGAAATCCTTTCAATAACCGTGCCCATCAATGCACGGTGTTTCTCTGAGATTGATGCTCGCCCGAGCAGATCCTTCAGCTCCTCCGACCGTGCACCGGACGGTGCCGGACTCGTCCGATGGCCTTTTTTGATGGCCGGAAACAGAGGGCTTTGGGGAGCCATACGACTGCTTTCCGGCCCTGCCGGATTCGGAGAAACCCTCCGTGACGACACCTCAGGGTTGCCTGCCTCGCACGGCGGTACGGCCGGGGGAGGCGTTCCTCTCTCCATCATCTCCGGATGAAGATCCCCTGAAGATGAGCTCTGCTGAGAAGGGCTGAGATCCAAACTACAAGGTAGAAATTCGGTTACCTTCCTCAGAAATAGAACATGGATGTCTCTTATTTTAAAACTCCCCTCTCTACTTATGGCTCGCTGGAGGACTGATCCCCTTGGGGGCACAGTGCGGCCGAGGCATCTCCCGACGCATGACCCTCTGACGAAGATTTCTTTCCCCGCTTTGAGATCATGGTCTCCGGGTCTTCAGAGGCGGTCCTCTTCTTCCCCTGGATGGAGGGATTCTCGATTCCTCCTTTCCTGACAGCCTCCTTCGGGGATGCGGTAGCTTCCTGGTTCCCCCCTTCGCCTTCTTCCAAAGGCGCAACCTCCAGCATCCTGGTTAACACGGGATCCGTTGTGGTCTCAGGGAGGGGGGCCGGACACCTGATTAGCTTTGCTTTCGCTATCCACTCCTCTTTGAGGGACAACTCTTTTTTAAGGGCAATTTTATGATAAATATACGGATGGCGTGTCCGGGTACAGGACTACTTACTTGAGTATCCGGGCGATTGCAGCTCAGACCTGCGTCCTCGGTTGAGTCCGGACACATTGCTTGTGATCCGAAGAACAATTTGTACATCTCCATGGGCGTCGCGCCCGTAAAATGTTGGAGAGCTCATGGTACCTCCGGATTAAACTCCCATAGGCAGAGGGGGCGACGTTTGCAGGGCAAGGTGCGGAGAATCAACATGACCTGCGTCACCGCAACCGGATTAATGTCTCTCTCTAGGAGATCTCGAATGCGGCCCCGCAACAAGGGCACATCCTTGGACGGCCCCCAGTTAAACCCTTTATTGACCCATGACGCTAGCTGTTGTGGGGGGGGGGGCGGAGCGAAAGGCAGGTGGCGCCACCCACTTGGTGCCCCCGGGAGCTGTGATATAAAACCACTCTCGTTGCCATAAGCTGAACTACTCGTGCAAACAGCCCACGGGCCATGGAGCGTCGACATTCTTGCTTATAACAAGCGCCTCCGCACTCGCGTGCTGCCCCTCGATCATCTTCGGCTCTACTTTGAAGGTCTTAAGCCACAATCCGAGGTGAGGAGTAATGCGGAGGAAGGCTTCGCATTACCCACGATGAACGATGAGCTGTGGAGGATGGACTCCGGAGCCAAGTCGTGAAATTCCAGCCCATAATAAAACATGAGCCCCCTCACGAAGGGGTCCATTGGGAAGCCTAGCCCCCGAAGGAAGTGAGACGTGAACACCACACTCTCACCAGGCTTGGGAGTGGGAATAACCTGCCCTTGAGCAGGAGCCTATGCGAGATTTCGCCGGTTAGATACCTGGCATCTCTCAGCTTTAGCACGTCTTCTTCCGTAACGGAGGAAGGCATCCACCGGCCTTGAAGGCCGGAGCCGGACATCATCGAAGGTCCGAAGCGCCTGAATCTGGAGCTTTGGATGTTGGAACTCGAGGCGAGAGGCGTATTCGATTGAGTTTGAAAGAAAGGAGCGGAGCCTTGGTCTCTTTATAAAGAGATTGAATACCAAGAGCCCTCCCCGTGACCGTTTGGGACTCGCCTTCGATTGAGGAAATATACCAACGGGCACGATTGGGTTACCCACGCCCGTATTGATGAGAATCTCGGAATAAGGGGACACGATCTCTGCCCGACAAGGCGTGCCAAGGAAACCGCCTCGCTAAACGCTACCGAGGTGGGACGATAAAAGCGATTCGAATAAAGGCTTGGCGGGGTGTGATGTCACCTGCTGCGAGAATACGTCGGTGATTGGATTTGTGTAAATATTATTCTCTCTACGGTGGTATGTGGAACTTATTTTGTAGAGCCGGACATTATCCTTGTGTTCAAAATCTTCTATGAAGTATTCGAGGAGGAACCCGCCTTGCAATGCGAAGACAATCTGCGCGCCGGACTAAATGCGTCATTGAAGCCTGGTTCAGGGCTCTTGAGGGAGTCCCGGATTAGGGGTGTCCGGATAGCCGAACTATAACCTTTGGCGGACTCTGGACTATGAAGATACAAGATTGAAGACTTCGTCCCGTGTCCGGATGGGACTTTCCTTGGCGTGGAAGGCAAGCTTGGCGATACGGATATGCAGTTCTCCTCCCATTGTAACCGACTCTGTGTAACCCTAGCCCTCTTCGGTGTCTATATAAACCGGAGGGTTTTAGTCCGTAGGACGAACAACAATCATACCATAGGCTAGCTTATAGGGTTTAGCCTCTCTGATCTCGTGGTAGATCTACTCTTGTACTACCCATATCATCAATACTAATCAAGCAGGAGTAGGGTTTTACCTCCATCGAGAGGGCCCGAACCTGGGTAAAAACATCGTGTCCCTTGTCTCCTGTTACTATCCGCCTAGACGCACAGTTCGGGACCCCCTACCTGAGATCCGCCGGTTTTGACACCGACAGCGAGCTTTGCTATTATAGTTGGATCTTATGATGTTTCTCCCCCTCTACTCTCTTGTAATGGATTGAGTTTTCCCTGTGAAGTTATCTTATCGGATTGAGTCTTTAAGGATTTAAGAACACTTGATTTATGTCTTGCATGTGCTTATCTATGGTGACAATGGGATATCACGTGATCTACTTGATGTATGTTTTGGTGGTCAACTGCGGGTTCCGTGACCTCGTGAACTTATGCATAGGGGTTGGCACACGTTTTCGTCTTGACTCTCCGGTAGAAACTTTGGGGAACTCTTTGAAGTACTTTGTGTTGGTTTGAATATATGAATCTGAGATTGTGTGATGCATATCGTATAATCATACCCATGGATACTTGAGGTGACATTGGATTATCTAGGTGACATTAGGGTTTTGGTTGATTTGTGTCTTCTAGTACAAACTCTATGATAAATCGATCAGAAAGAATAACTTTGAGGTGGTTTCGTACCCTACCATAATCTCTTCGTTTGTTCTCCGCTATTAGTGACTTTGGAGTGACTCTTTGTTGCATGTTGAGGGATAGTTATATAATCCAATTATGTCATTATTATTGAGAGAACTTGCACTAGTGAAAGTATGAACCCTAGGCCTTGTTTCCTAGCATTGCAATACCGTTTACGCTCACTTTCATCGCTTGTTACCTTGATGTTTTTATATTTTCAGATTATAAATACCTATATCTACCATTCATATTGCACTTCTATCACCGTCTCTTCTCCGAACTAGTGCACCTATACAATTTACCATTGTATTGGGTGTGTTGGGGATACAAGAGACTCTTTGTTATTTGGTTGCAGGGTTGTTTGAGAGAGACCATCTTCATCCTACGCCTCCCACGGATGGATAAACCTTAGGTCATCCACTTGATGGAAATTTGCTACTGTCCTACAAACCTCTGCACTTGGAGGTCCAACAACGTCTACAAGTAGAAGGTAGCGTAGTAGACATTAAGAAGTTTCTGGCGCCGTTGCCGGGGAGGTGAGTGCATGAAGGTATATCTTTAGATCTTGCAATCGAATCTTTTAGTTTCTTGTTTTATCACTAGTTTAGTTTATAAAAGAAAACTACGAAAAAAAGGAATTGAGGGTGCCTCATATGCTTCATCTTTTTAATGTCTTTCATGGAAATAGGGATTTCGATAATTGTGCCAAAGTGTTAGAAGAAGAATGCATTAGAATGTTTGGCACTAAATATTTGAATGATGAGCATGATTGCAATTTTGTTAGTATGAATTCCTTGAATATCCATAG